>QZWU01000021.1:0-99652 GCA_004114255.1 Acaulopage tetraceros
GGTGGAGAGTACTAATGGGATGGCCTTACACAATTTCAGTTTAATAGGTATCTCTATCCATCCTAGAGAATAGCAGGTTATGAGTCTAATAGACTAGAGCAAGCAACAGTTTATGTCAGAGGGTGTTACGTTCACAAACGTACAGGCATGGAAGAAGAGACAAGGAGGGTGCAGAGACAGAGTGAGGGGACGCAGGAGGGGCAGGGCGGACAGGACAGACAGAACAGAACGGAACGGACGGAGGTACGACGAGAGAGCAGAGATTAAAGAGAGTTTATATAGACTAGTACTTGTATTGGTGAGAGTCTGTAGATTGTGTTAACCAGAATGCCTTGCTAGAGACTTGAGGACGAGATGATGGTATTTAAAGGAGGGGGTGACATAGGGGGCCATGTAAGGGGTGGCATCAGCACTTATGTAGATGGTGATACAAAGGAATGTGAAAGAAAAAGTGTGGCTGCTCTTTCCTTCAAATGAACAGGGTTATCATAGTAAGAGAGTGAACTGTGATAACTTCAATGTAAAATGTTCAATTACTTCCTACATTCCCTAACACAATGTCTGCTATTCTATTTTTGTATCACTTTAGTAATCCTCCTATCAGTCAATGAAAGGCTGTTCACATCATAAAAGCATGTATTATTATCAATACACAATTTAATAGACTAAGGCCTTACTTGCCACAGTTGGGACAAGTATAAAGGAACAAATTGTCAACAGGCTTGTAAGGAGCTTGGCCAATTTTAACCAACATGCCAGGCCATGCCAACAACACAAATTGGACAGCTGTGAAAATGAGACTGAATGAATCAGTTGGATTAGGATAAAGACTCATGGTCAATTCCGATCCGAATAAGAGTACCAAGTAAAGTGCCTGATGCTTCTTTGTCACCAATGACTTTTCAGAGTGAGCACCAAACCTGGTAAACATCCGCCACATCCAGGCGGCACCAGAGCCATAAATCAAGACACACACCAATTTGCTGCCATAGTCAAATACAGGATAACGTTCGATTACCACATTTCGCAAGTTATCAAAGCTGTAAGGCCCAGAAGTCACAACAATTGCAACTTTGAGCATCACTAACAACAACTGCTGTGCAAAAGACAGAATTACCATGCGACGGCCTATAGTACGAGCTGTTTCACGAGTATTTTCAGATACTACACTGGTGTCTTTGACTGTGTCTATCCATGCATTGACCAAATGCCACAAGTAGGTTACAAAGCCTGTTCCAATACCAATGTCAAAAACTCCACCAATAATAGTAACAATCACGCATGCGCCAGTACTGGTTTCACTCCATTCCTCAGTTGCGGAACTGAGAATACTATTGAGAAAAAGGATCGAGGGAATAATGAGATAGACTTTGGCACGGTATTTGAAGAAATTCCATATAAAGGTGATGAAGGAGAAGAAAGAGATGAAGCCAATAATGAACTCGACGTTCATGATGCGATTGAGATTGTAAAAGGGAAACGATCTGCGATTGTGGAATTCCCTGAAAAGTTGATCTTTTAAGATTTCTGCTTTGGATTTCGGGTCCGTAAATTTAGCTTGAGGTCAGTTTTAGTTCTGCCTAGAATGCTCATCAAATTACTGCTAAACACCACAACAAGGTAAAACGCTGTGTATTGTTATTAATGCATGCCCAGGTTGATTCACCCACAGCTTACTTGCCACAGTTGGGACAAGCATGAAGGAATAGATTATCAATAGGCTTGTAAGGAGCTTGACCAATTTTAACAAACATGCCAGGCCATGCCAACAATATAAAAAAGACAATCATTGAAATAGAAGGGAGTAGATCGGCAGGATAAGGATAAAAGCGTGAGACTGTCTCACAGCTGAATAGGAGTGCCAAGTAGAGTGCCTGGTACCTCTTTGATGCAAATGACTTGTCGCTATGAGTATCAAACTTGGCAAACATCCACCACATCCAGACAGCACCTGAACCATAAACTAGGCCGTACACGATTTTGTTGAGGTAGTACAATCCTGGATGACGTTCAAATACTGCAGTTTGCAGGTTATCAAACTCAGAAGGCCCAGAGGAACCAGCCAATGCAATTTGAAATGCCAATACTAACAAACCCTGTGCAAAAGCCAGAGCCCCCATGCCATAACTTGCAGTACGAGCTTTTTCAAGAGTTTCTTCAGAAAAGGCGTAAATGTCTTTGACTGTATCCATCCATGTTTTGACCAAATACCACAAGTAGGCTACAAAACCTGATGTTGAGCCAACACTAATGATTCCGTTGATAATTGTGGTAGTAACGTATGCGCTAGTACTAGTTTTACTCCATTCGCTGGTTATGGCTTCAATAATACCGGCAAGTAAAGGGGTCATGAGAATGGCAAGGTAGATTTTAGCGCGGTATTTGAAGAAATTCCATATAAGGGTGATGAAGGAGAAGATAAAGGTGAAGCCTAAAGCAGCAGCAATAATATTGTTCATGATGTGATTGAGATTGTAGAAGGGAAACGATCTGTGATTGTGCCTGAAAAGTTGATCTTTTAAAGATTCCTGTTTCGGATTTCGGGTCCGTCATATATTTAGGTTGTACTTGTTCTAAAGCCTTGGCAGGTCTATATCAGTTCCAGGTAGAGTATTCCACCAGACTGGTTGACATGTGACTGGCAGGTCATTGTAATGGATTGGCTTCTGTTTTGATTTGCCATTGTTTACTTTGTCATGCTTCCTGCACATCTCACGCAGTCTCCACAACATAGCCACAGCATATACAATCGCAACATTACATCATACAGCCCTCCACGTGGCCATGCGACCTCAATGGCAACAAACACACACTCAAAAATCTTTCCTTTTCCATTCTTCCTCCAATTTCCACTTTTTTCACGACCTGTTTAACGATTTAAATCATGATTCTCCCCCTTTCTCTGCTCATTGCTGCTCTCCACTTGAGCCAAGCTGCAGTCATCCATACACCCCCCAAAGGATTTGTCGAATCCAACCCCGACGTATCCATTCATTCTGGTGCCTTTTTTGCAACCTTCAACAGTCCAGCTGGCTCTCCTCAAGCTCAGGCTGATCAAGAAGCCTTCCGTACCCACATGAAACGCCTTGGTATTCAATACAAGGAACGCCATCACTTTTCCACCTTGATCAATGCCGTCTCTTTTGAGATGGATGCTGACAATCTAGACAAAGTGTCCTCTATTGACGTTATCAAGGACGTGTTCCCCATGGTAAGGCGCATATACACGCATACATTGAGCATTTATTAGGTATCTCGCAAACCACCAAAGACCATTGTCAAACAGGGCATCAATCCAAAGCTCCGTTTTGCCCATGGACTCACTGGTGTCAAGGCTGTTCATGATACCCTTGGATTCACTGGAAAGGGTGTCAAGGTTGGTGTGCTTGATACTGGCATTGATTACAAACATCCTGCTCTTGGTGGATGTTTTGGTGAAGGATGTCGTGTGGCTGTTGGACACGATTTTGTTGGTGATGCCTATACTGGTGCAAATGAACCTCAACCTGATGAAGATCCTCGCGACTGCAATGATGGTAAGGGTGGAGGTCACGGCACTCATGTTGCTGGTATTGTTGGTGCCAAAGACAAGGATTTTGTTGGAGTTGCACCTGAAGTCACTCTTGGTGCTTATCGTATTTTTGGATGTGAAGGTTCCACATCAACTGACATTATTATTGCTGCCATGGAACGTGGGTACAAGGATGGCATGGATGTCCTCAACCTTTCCCTTGGTGGTGGTTCCACTTGGCCATCTTACCCTGATGCCTTGGTGGCCGATGAACTTGCTAAACGTGGTGTCATTGTGCTTGGTGCTATGGGCAACGATGGTGCACGTGGTCTATTTATGAGTGAATCCCCTGGTATTGCCTCAAAAGGCTTTGGTGTGGCTAGTTTCGATAACCTCAAGTTCATGGGTTATGGCTTCAAGATTGATGGCAAGGATGAGTCTTTGGTCTACTCCAACTCTGATGAAAAGGTTGCCCTTGACTACAAGAATGCCGAGGTTGTCTCCGCCCTGTCTGAAGGCAGTGATTTGGCTTGTGTACCATTGAAGGATGTTGACTTGACTGGCAAGATTGCTCTTGTGCGTCGTGGTGACTGTCTCTTCAAGGACAAGGCATTGAATGCTGAAAAGGCTGGTGCCAAGGCTGTACTCCTTTACAACAAGGAATTCGGTATTGTCTCCCCTGGATACGATAAGGAACCTGAGGGTCCAACCATTCCTATTGTTGGTACCACTCAAGCTGCTGGTCTTACCATTCTTGAATTGTTGAAAACGGGTAAAGTCACTGTCAGCTTCTTTACTGAAAAGCAAGCCTTCGATACCCCCACTGGTGGTAAAGTAAGTGATTTCTCCTCTTGGGGACCTGGTCCTCAGATGGAAATGAAGCCTGATATCGGTGCTCCTGGTGGTTTGATCCTTTCCACCATGCCATTGGCCCTTGGAGGTTATGGTACCATGAGTGGTACATCCATGGCCACTCCTTATGCCGCTGGTTCCATGGCACTTTACATTCAAGCCAAGGGTAAGAAGGATCCAGTTGAGGTTCGTGATGTCTTCAAGAACACCGCAAAGCCCGCTAAGAACTGGAGTGGTGATGAAATCGCTCCTGTCTTTAGACAAGGTGCTGGTTTGATCAACGTCAAGGATGCCTTGACCACCACTACATTTGTACGTCCTTCCACCCTTCCCCTCAACTCTACTGACATCAATGGATCTACCCTTGAACGCACCATCACCATTGTCAATACTGCAAAGACTGCCATGATCTACACCTTTGATCACAAGCCATCCAGTGCCGTGCAACCATGGGATAAGGAAAGCGGTGAACTTGCCCCAATCCCAACTTACAAGACTGCCTCTGCCAAGGTATCCTTTTCAACCAAGCGTGTCCGTGTTGCCGCTGGTGCCACTCGTGATGTCAAGGTCACCATCTCTGCCCCATCTGAACTTCCATTGAGTGACAGATGGTTGTATTCTGGTTACCTTGTTGTGCAACCTGTTCGTCGTGGTGACAAGGTTGGTCAAACCTCTGAAATTGGAGATGGTATTGACTGGAATGCCGTTGAAAAGCAAACTGAAATCTACATTCCTTACTCTGGCATGCATGGTGAATACCGCAAGCTCAACGTTCTTGCCAATCCAAACTCTGGATTCCCAACTCTCACTTCTTCAAACAAGACCGTCATCACTCCCAAAGGTCCTGCTGCTGTCTTTTCCTTGAATGAAGGTGATTTCCCAACTGTCAATGTGCGCCTCATCCATCCATGCCGCAAACTTTTGCTCAAGGTTGTCAATGCCTCCAATAACAAGGAACTTGGTTTGATTGAAGGTGGTGAAAACTTGTGGCTTGGACAAAATGGACATGAGGCTGATCAACTCACTTATCCCTTGACATGGAATGGCAACTACGTTCCTGATACCACTGCTGCAACTGAATCTGAAGTCCCCACCACCAATTCAAAGGCCAAGGCTGAACCCAAACCCATTGAGAATGGCCAGTACAAATTGCGCATTCTTGCTCAACGTCCTTATAACAGTGGTAACACGCGTCGTGGTTTTGAACAATGGGACTCTGCTGCCTTTACAGTCGACCGTAATATCACGTCCACACCAGCACCAGGAGGCGTTGAAACCATTGACTCAAGTCCCCATGGCCTCACCCTCACTCGTTTGTTGGATGCCATCAAGAAACGCGGTGCAGCTGCACGTCAAAAGGCTGAACAACTTGCTCAAGACAGCGTCCTTCCCAAAGAACTTGTCATTCCTGTTGCCAAACAATAAACTTGCTACTGTTCTTTATTGATCCAACACAGTCCACGTTTGTTTCTTCCCACCAGTAATCAATTTAGGCACGCTTGCTCGCTCTGCAGGATGTCCCCTCCAATACCTCACTCCCCATACCTTCCCCCTCAACTGGTTATCCATTTGAACGCGTGTAATCAGATAATAACAATTCCTCCATCCCTTTTGTTTCCAAACGGTAGGCTGAACTTTACATCCCACACCGTCCTGTGGCATCAACACAATCGCCTCATACAAATTCTTATTTGCACGTTTAAATAGTTCAATCGTCCGTGGAACACCACTCTTGCCAAAAATCTCTGAAATGACACTTGCCATCAAACAATTCTGTGACTGCTTTTCATCTCTCAATTTTGAATTTGATGGGAGGAGGCGATTTAAATCTCAAAAAGTCTTGGCATCCACTCACTTATGCCAACCAAGATAAAATATGGCAAGAAGAGCAAAAGGCAGAAGCAGAACAGAAAAAACTTGATCAATTACGTAAAGAATTAGCAGAAGAACGCCAGATCCTCCAATTACAACGCTTAAAAGAGGAATCAGGGCATGGTAAACGGATCGAACGTGTTGATTGGATGTATGCGAGTGGACCTGGATACTCTGCTATACGTACACAAGAACAAGAGGATTATTTATTGGGAAAGAAGAGTGTGCAGGGAATGCTGAGCAGAAAAGAACAAGTTGTGGATGTACCTGTTGATAGGATCAATTTAAGGGATTTGCAAAACAAGATGAGGGATGATCCATTGTTGATGATCAAGAAACAGGAGAAGGAATCGATTGAGAGGGTTGTGAAGAATCCACTTAGGATGAAAGAGTTTGTAGAGAAGAAGAGGAGACGATCCCTGTCACCACGAGAGCGATCTAGGGAACACGACAGGGAGCATGACTACAGAAATGAGAGATATGGCGATCGCAGGAGAGACTATTCAAGGGAGAGACCTAGGCAGCAGCATCATCATCAAAGAGGGCGTGATCATAGGGACGAGAGACCCAGTCAACACCATTATCAGCGAGATCATGACCACAGGAGACCTCACAGTAATTACAGCAACTCTCACAGTGACCTTAGCAGCAGCAGGTCAGATGCAGTGGAAAGAGAACGCAAGTTAAAGGAAATGGTGCAGAATGCCATGACCTTGGATCAAGAACGCACTGATCGCATCCATCATGCCAACCAACAGGATCAAGCAGAATCCTCCATTCCTCAAAACAAGCGTTTCCTTGTCAATATGCAAAAGACAGTGTATTCCACCATTAATCTCCAAGACAGAGTACGCAGAACAAAAGTCATGGATGAGGATTAGGACCAACATTCCAACTGAAACCGTCTTGTCCTTTTCAATTGTAGTAAAACTTCATTAGCTTCCTCACGTATCATTCCACCATGCATTTGAATAATGTCAATTAGAGCATTAGTAACATCTTTGGGTACGCTGGTTGCACTTCCTGACAAGTAAATGTAGGCACCTTGTTGAATTTTGGTCCACACATAAGCACCTTGCTCCTTCATTACATGATGTACGTATACTTTGTGAGTCTGTTGCCTTGAATAGGCTGTAAAGAGTGTCAGTGTGCCAGATTTAATCATCTCTTTGAATTCATCTGCAAAGTACTCGTCTTTGCCTTGGTACCGACATCCAAAAAAGAGCGTATTGTCATTATGACCATGGTGAATTCGCTCGTACAGTATGGATCGTATGGGTGCTACTCCCAATCCTGGTGCAATGAGTATGACTGGAACATTGGTGGTTGGTAGCTGCATGGTTCCTGGTCGAACTACTGCATGAACCATGGAATCCGTGATGAGATCCTTTAACCATTGAGTTGCTAATCCAATCCTTTGTTTGGCCATTCGTGTCTTGAACTCCACAATCCCAATGGTGAGATGAAGAGTGTTTCCATGGGTACTTGGTCCACTTGAAATGGAAAAGGATCGTGGTAGCATTACAGAGAATACATCCAGCAAGTATTCTAATGGAATTTGGATGGAGGTAAAGTCTTGCAGGACTTCAATGCAGGTACGATGCATGCGTTCACAGTACTCGTAGCGTTCTTGTTGGCCTTGACTTGATGCAAAGTCGGCCAGTTTCTCAGCTTCATTGGGATCAGTAGAAAAGTGTGCAACATATTCAAAAAAGGTGCGTTTTGGTACAGCATGCAAGTCAGTGATGGATTGAAGGATGGCCAAAAGGGTCATGGTGAGCCTGGTATCATCTAGTTTGAATTGAAAGGTTTGATTGATCTGATCTGTCCATCCCATGCGTTCAATTAGGATGGAAATGTCCTCTTGTGAATTCTGTGGAAGAATGTCAACCACATCTCCTGCTTCATAGTCCAACTCAGTGTCTTGCGCTTGCAATTCAAACAATCGAACATCCTGAAAGTGATCTGCAGTGGTAATACGTTCATTCTTGACTACTTTGAGCAGCACTGCATCTTCCAATGGCTGGTAGAGTGTGACATCATTCCTGGTGTCGACCATGGCCCATTCGTGCGTAGGTGGCAACAAGGTCGTATCCTCCGCATCAACACGACACCCGGGTAACCGTGATCCCAACACACTCCACAATTCCTTGAGCCATGGATCCAATGCACCCCAATAACCCATATCATGCTGATCATCCCCATCACCCCGCTCTAAAAGAGGCTGCGCTCCCAGCATGTCCAACCTCTTGTACAACTTTTTAGCAGCATAATTGTACTCTAAATAAGAGGAATCTCCACATCCAAATACTGCATAATGCAAGTGATTCAATTCAAATGCAAGTTGTCGTTGCTTTAAAAATGTCCAAAAGTACTAATACGATCAAACCTCAGGATCAATCGCACTTGCCTGCATGTTTTCAGGAAACTCTCCTTGACCACATGTCGAGCAAATAAACACGATATGCGTCACTCGTTGCAATTGATCCTAATCAGTGTCAATAGGACGCGTTCATCACCATCTCACAGGTTCAAATGCATCCATTTCCATGGCAACTGCTTCCACGCTCCTCCTAATCGCCTGTCTTTTCACATAATGTGCGACATCGCGTGCTTGACCAGTCTGAGAACCAAACAAAATGCAAAGGACCATAATGGAAAAGAGAGCAGTCACAAACTTCGATCTCCATTATGAAGAGACTTTTGACCACTGAACCCACACAATTAACCAAACTTGCACGCCAAACCACCAATATTCTTCATTGGTTCCGATCCGATCTTCGTGTCCATGACAATATCGCACTGTTTCGTGCATCCTACCACCCTGAAAAGTCACAATTGTACAGTCTGTTTTTAATTACTCCTTCTGATTGGAAACGTCATGACGTTGCTCCTGCAAAGTTGGATTTCATTTTACGTAATTTGGTTGAATTGAGGGCTGCGTTGGAACCCCTCAAAATTCCTCTGATTGTGAGAATGGTGCCTCAACATGCTGATATTCCACAACATGTTGCACAAGTTTGTAGGGACTTGGATGTTGGGTTGGTGTATTGGAACAAGGAGTATGAAGTGGATGAGGCAAAGAGGGATAAAAAGACAAAGGCGGTGTTGGAGGGACATGGTGTACAAGTTGTGGAATTCGATGATCAATGTGTTGTGCCACCAGGTGCCGTACTTGCTGCATCTACCAAGAAGCCTTATACTGTGTTTACACCATTCAAGAAGCAGTGGTGCAGTGTGGTGAGGCAGCATCCAGAGTACTTGGCCGAGTTGGGTGGGGTGGTGGGGAATGAGCAGGCTGTTTCTGTTGACATGGATCAAGTGGATGTAGAGGCACAGGTGGAGTCGATGGATCTTGTGAATGACTTTATTCAAACTTATGGTCAGGCCGAGTATGCCAAGTCACTTGTGTTGAGGAGCAGACAGATATTCGAAGCAGGAGAGCAGGGCGTACAGCAACGACTCGTCAGATTTATTGCAGAACGTGTCGGCACTTACTCTGATGACCGTGACATTCCTTCCCTTGACGACGCAACTTCCAAACTCTCTCCTTACCTCTCAATTGGTGTCATCTCTCCTCGTCAATGTATTCGTGCTGCCCTTCAAGCCAACAACAATCAATTGGAATCAGGGAACAAAGGACTCGTTCATTGGATTTCCGAGGTGGTTTGGAGAGAGTTTTACCGTCATGTACTAGTTGCTTATCCAAGGGTATGCATGAACAAACCATTTAAATTGAACATGGAACACATTCAATGGAGAGAGAATCCAACCGAGTTCAAGGCATGGTGTGAAGGCAAGACTGGATTTCCCTTTGTAGACGCAGGAATGAGACAACTGCTTGGTATGGGATGGATGCACAACCGCCTTCGTATGGTCACTGCATCCTTCCTGGTCAAGGATCTCCTTATGGATTGGAGAAAGGGTGAGCGGTTTTTCATGCAACATTTGATTGATGGCGACCTTGCTTCCAACAATGGTGGATGGCAGTGGACTGCGGGTACAGGGACGGATGCAGCACCTTACTTTAGGATCTTTAGTCCAAAGTCTCAGGGTGAGCGATTTGATCCACAAGGTACGTTTGTTCGTAAATGGGTGTCAGAATTGAAAGGAGTTGAACAAGGTAATTGGATTCATGATGAGACGAGCAGCAAGTTGAAGAGTGTCAAGTATTACAAACCACTGGTGGATCGAAAGATCAGTCGACCAAGGACATTAGCTGCTTACAAGGCTGCATCATCACAATAAAGGGATTGTTTGTGGGGCATCGATCAGCAGTCACAAAAAAGCTCCACTCAACCCAAAAAAAAACGGAACTTCCGTTCCCTCCGCCTCCGCGTTTCCATTATAAATAGTCACCACCCTACCACCCTCCCTTTTTAATCAGCATGGATAAACAAACAGCACAACTAAAACCCAATGCATCACGCTTGCAACAAACGCAATCTCTTGCACTCTCATTCAAAGATCTTTATTACACGGTTCCCATCACTGACTCCAAGACTGAAAAGTCCAAAACTATCCTTAATGGCGTATCTGGACTCTTTCGACCAGGCCGTCTCACCATCATCCTCGGTAGCAGTGGTGCAGGCAAAACCTCCCTCCTCAACGTTATTTCTGGTCAAGCTAAAGCAGGTGCCTGTCAAGGAGACCTCCGCCTCAATGGATTTCCAGTAACAGGTGACGATGTACGTAAAATGTCTGGATTTGTGTTTCAAGAAGATGTGGTCCTTGATACGCAGACTGTCCGTGAAGCCATTGAAATGTCAGCCTTGCTTCGTATTCCAGATACTGAAGCCACTGAAAAGGAGAAAATGGAACGTGTTGATGATGTGATTTCCTTGATGAAGTTGCAAAAGGCTTCCAATACCTTCATGGGTTCTGCATTAGTCAAGGGTGTTAGTGGTGGTGAGAAGAAAAGGACCTTGATTGCCATGAGTATCATTACCAACCCTGGAATTCTCTTTTTGGATGAGCCTACGAGTGGATTGGACACGTACAATGCGTATTCTGTGGTGCGTACTCTTAGACGTCTTGCAAGGTCAGGGAGAACGGTGATTACCACGCTTCATCAGCCTTCTTCAGATATTTTCCATTTATCGGATGATACGGTGTTGATGAGTGAAGGCAAGGTGGTGTATTTTGGACCTACAAAGCACATGGTAGATTACTTTGGTGGACTTGGGTATCAGTGTCCAAAGTACACTAATCCATGCGATTATGTGTTTATGAATGTATTGAATGATCCCAATTGGATTCCAAATGAAGATGGTGAAGTGGTGACGGATCGATTGTTGGAAGATGGAGATGATGATAATGATGATGATGCTAGTATGGATGACCAAGAGTTGCAGGAATTGTTCAATCCAGCTGAACCTATTGTCAAGGGCATCGATCATAGTCCCCACATGGTGGAAGAGAGTGCCTTGAAGCAATCCAAGACCATTCAAGATGTGGAACGCATGGCCAGCCTCTCCAATTCATGGGTCACCTCTAGACTTGGTACTCAATTAGTCCACAACATTGACAAGATTACCACACAAGCCACCAACCATCCTGATGCAGAGAGACATGCTGCACAAATCAAAAGTACTCGCACCCACCGTGCTGGCATTTGGAAACAATTTTCCCTTTTGTTCAAGAGAGCCTGGAAGAACGCCATGCGCAACAAGATGGTCGTATTTGTCAAATTCTTCCAAGTGATTGCTGTCGGTCTCCTCGTGGATTTAATTTATAACGGTATTCCAAATCGTGAAGCCAAAGCCCAAGCGCAAGATCGCGCAGGCCTCCTCTTCTTCATCGTCACCAACCTGATCTTTACGTATTCCATGGGTAATTTGGCCATGTTTGCAGCTGAACGTGCAGTATTTGAACGTGAACATCAGAGCCGTCTTTATGGACTTCCAGCCTACTTTCTCTCCAAATCCCTGATTGAATTACCCTTTCTCATCATCATTCCAACGATCCTGATCCTCTTGTATTACTTTTGTGCTGGGCTTCAACGTGATGCTGCAAAGTTCTTTTTACATTTGATCACAGCGATTTTGCTTGCTAATTGTGGTAATTCGATTGGTCTTTGGGGTGCAGCTACCTTTGCACAGCTCACAAGTGCACTTGCCGCATTACCACTCCTCCTCCTGCCATTCATGGTCTTTGCTGGTATTTTTGTGAATTTGGAAACGTTGCCAGTGTGGATCAGATGGTTGCAGTGGATCAGTCCAATGAAGTACGGATATGTGGCATTCATGACGATTGAATTTGAAGGATTGACGCTTCCTTGTTCGTTTGGTGGACCTGATTGTACACAGACTGGTGCACAAGTGTTGGATCAACTTGGGCTTGCGAATCAAGGTAGTGTTGCAGTCAACATTCTTGCATTGGCTGGATTTTGGCTTGGGTTATGGGCACTTGCCTACGTTGGCTTCTTGCGAGTTGTGCATAGTGCCAAGGGATCCTTCAAGATGATTGGAGTGACCAAGAGTGAAACTAATGTGTAAATACAGTATAATTTACAGTAGACGCTGTTCTTCGGCCATGACTGCTTCCACACGCTTATTCATCACTTGTGCTTTAGATTGTGTTTTCTTTTTGTATCGCACAGCTTGTCTCCATCCACGAAACACACCTTCAAAACTCCTTGTCAACATGTCGGCTGCTCGTCCTTTAGTCCATATTCCAGAATCTTTCCACAATCCTCGAGATTTTAAAAGACCGAGTTGTTGAGTAGTCACTGGTTCTTTTCTCCAAGCTGCACTCCATTCCGTCATTTGTGGATTGTATCCGTACGTACGTCTCACCCATTGATCAGCCATGTTGAGTGCATCTCGTAATGTCTTGAATGGTGTCAAATTCTCAAACATGTCTTGAAGTGAACTGAGTGCATATCGGTTCTTCTTGTTGACTCGAATACGCCTTTGAATCCTGTAACCACCATCTACTTGCTGACAGAGTAAGGAGCCATTGCGTAGGGATAGTAGCCATGCAGCATCACCGACTTGAATCCAATTGTTCCTTGAAAGTTGTTTGACGATCGGCAAGTCTTGTTCCTCAGCCAGACTCATGTTTTCCAGATCATGGTACTCGTTTACAATGGATGCAAGCATCATGTGTTGTACAAGTTCTTCACTTGCAGGCGCCAAGGATGGCAGGGATGCTTCCTCTTCCGCTTTTTCCTTTGCCACCACATCCTCCACATCACCATCCACCTCCAATTCCGGATCCAATCCAAACAACGTAGGTACTGTAGATGGTCCATTCTGCAGCCCAATGCTACTTTGAAACACTCCATGTGTATAATGATCCACAAAATCCAATACAAGACAATACTCTTTTCCCTCCCATTTACGCATTCCTCTTCCCACCATTTGCTGCAATAATGCCTTACTCTTTGTAGGCCGTGCAAGTACAATACAGTCTGTCACTGGGATATCCGTACCTTCCGTTAAAATACCACAATTGATCAATACTGGAAACTGCTGTGTTCTGAATCCTTGTAATAAATTCAATCGATCCACTGCATCCGTCGTCCCTGTCAACGCACGTGCATCCACTCCATGTGACTGAAACACTCGTACCAAGTCATGAACATGTTGAACATCTACTGCAAACACAATGGTGGATTTGCGATCTTTTGCATGGTTCAGAAATGATCGCACAATCAACTCATTTCTCTCTGCAACATTCACAACAGCCGACAGTGCTTTGGGTGCATAATCTTCCTGTCTAGTTGGCAACTTGCTCATATGCAATGGTGTTTTGATGGTCGTCAACCTTAATTTGCACAGCCATCCCTCTTGAATCATTTCTAGAAATCCCTTGTGATATGTCACCTGATCAAACACATGCTCCAATGCCAGTCGATCGTGCCGTTCCACAGTTGCTGAACATCCCCATACAAATGGACTCGATTCATCAGTATTTCCAATACAGTTGAAATGTCGTAGGATCCTCAAGTAGGATTCAGCTGCAGCATGGTGAGCTTCATCAATCACAATGCATTTGAATTCACTTGGATCGTATCTTGCTAGTCTTTCAGAGAACTTGCGACCAAGGGTAGGGACACTGGCAACAACCACATCACTATTGAAAATAGACGCGTTGTTCTTGCCTTGATCAATTTCTACTTGAAGATGGGGTGCTGCTGATAGTATTTGGCGTGCTGCTTGGTGCAATAGTTCTTGTCGATGTGCGCATACAAGTGTCTTGTGCTGGTTGGGACGTGGTGAGGGTAATCGTTGGAGTAATTGAGAAAAGATTACGGTTTTCCCACTTCCTACTGGTAATGAGACCACCTGTCTCCTGATCCCTTGTTCAAAGTATCGTAGGCACGTGATGATGCAGTCTTGTTGGTAAGGGCGTAGAACTAATTGCGCCATCCCTCCTCATTGACAGATTTGATATTGTGAGAAGAGCATATAGCAGTCACAATCTCTTGTATTGAAAAGTGGTTCACATCATAAATGCTTGTATTACAGTCAACACTTGCTCAGATAAAGTTACCCTGAGCTTAATAGTGATAGTAAGAAGCATCAGACAACAACAAATCATCGACTGACTTTGCAGGAACTTGACCAATCTTGGCCAACATGCCAGGCCATGCCAACAACCCACAAACGACAATGAAACAAATTGATTCAGATAGATCCGTATGATAAGGATAAAGGTTCACGATCATTGTCAATCCAAAGAGGGCTGCCAAGTAGAGTGCCTGGTACTTTTTAGGTTTAAATGTCTCATCTTTGCTTGTGTTGAATTTGACAAACAATAACAACATCCAGACCACACCAGTGCCAAAGAGCATGAGATACAAGACAATAGAGCCATGGTAGTACAGTAATGAAGTGGGATCTATTGGCTTATGATTGGATTCCCACATGCTGTTGAGAAAGATTTGAACCACACTGAATATCGCCAGGAGCACGTCAACCACACAAAAGAATGAAACAAGGAATACACCTGCGCGCCGAGCTGCATTGAGAGTACCTGGATTAATGATGTTGGTGTCTTTAACTGAAACTGTCCATGTGCGAACCAAGTACCACAAACAAGCCGCCAAGACAATGATTGGAAGGCTCAAAAGCAAATAGTTGGCGATCCGTATAAAAGGGTCATCATCATCATGAGCGTTCCAATCATAGACTTCAATTAGAGTCAAAGTACGGATTGGAACAAGGAGATAGGAGGCGAGTAGGACAAGGTAGACTTTAACGCGATATTTGTAGAAATTCCAGACGAATGCAAAGAAGATGAGAATGTAAATGACACCAAATGCAATGTCGTGAGGCGTCATGGGAGGGTTAGATTTGCTAGGCATGGGTGTCGTGAACATTGTTAAATGGGGGGATTGCTGGGATTGCTGTGATTTGTAGAATTGAGCAAAAAAAAGTCGACCTCCGTCCGATACTTCCGAACTCTACACGTTTCAGACCCCCAATGCTGCGTTCCATTTCCTCGTGCACTCACTCTCTGTCGCGGTCAAGTTCGCGCACGTCATCACTACATCTTTCATTACTCTCCTACTTGTAAAGTGTTGAGGATACTTTGCTATAAGCCCTGCTTCTATCCAGGCAGCTATCCCCTCTCTTACACATGGGAGATAATCACTCTGTACCTATAATGATCCCCCTCTAGCATCTCTACGTATTCTCAATACTGAGGTACAGCAGATTGCTCCAATTCTGCTTGGAATGCTCTGTCAAATGCATGCTTACCTTTGCTAGTCCCAATTACAGCACAGACCTTGTTTAAAAGTAAGACTAAGAGCAAAATTGAGGTAATTTATTCAATTCGTACGCTCTCACCACATCATCTAAACTTCAACAATCTTGACAGGAGCTTGGCCAATCTTGGCCAACATGCCAGGCCAAGCCATCAATGCGTCAGCGGAAAGTACCAAAATAGTTAAGGGTAGACGACTGAGATAAGGATAAACGCCACCTGCTGTGAACAAAGCAAACAAGAATGCCAAGTAGAGTGTCTGGAGTTTCTTTGGTACAAGAGCTTCTTCTGTGTGCATACCAAACCTGGTATACATCCACAACATCCAGATGATACCTGAGCCATAGACCACGGAAGTTACGACAATCACAGCATAGTAATGCAATACAAAGAAACCCTTAGCTACTGCATCGTTAGACTCTTGAACAACCAACATGACTTCAAACACCAACTCCAATAAACGTTGTACTAGGAGTAGAGCTACCATGGCGTAACCTGTAATACGAGCCGCCTTGACAGTACGTTCAGAGGTGATGGAGGTGTCCTTGACGGAAAGTGTCCATGCATAGACCAAATACCACATACAGGCAGCCAAGATGGTTTCTGTGCCAATCAAACGCAGCCCACGAATGATGGCTGCAATCAAGGATCCAGTCAGACTAGATACATCCAACCCACTAGTTATGCCAGCAACAACGCCAAAGAGCAATTGGAGAAGGAGGTTGGCTATCAAAATGACCACGTAGATTGTGGCACGATATTTGATGAAATTCCAAACAATTCCGGCACTGATGAGAAGTGAGATGAGGCCAGGGACAATGAATTCAGCGTTCATAATGTTGTGTAATTCGTTAAAGGGGGGCGGGAATCGTTAAAGGCTGTGGGTGTGATCATTTTGTGGAATTCAGCAAAAGTATGCTCTCTTTTGTATCAAAAAGAATTTTTTGCACGTTTTTTTTGCATGCGACAGTATTAATAGTAAAGGAGGGCTTGGCAAGCGAATGCTCGGTGTGTTTTGGTTCCATGGAATGTTCAGCCAAGCTGTTCAGCATGCTGCCAAGACTTGAGCAACATTACATTCAAGAGTGAAATTAGTCAAGGTTGTCAGTGAAAGTATGCCTTTAGCAACAGCCAATGTCTTTGAGTGCAATTCAAGTACATCATAAACGCGTGTATTGTTATCACCCACAGCTTACTTGCCACAATTGGGACAATCAAACTGCAATACATCATCAACAGGCTTGTAAGGAGCTTGGCTAATCTTGACCAACATGCCAGGCCATGCTAACAATACAAATTGAACAACTGTTAAGACAGCTTTGGCTATGTTGCTTTGGTAAGGAATAAAGCACAAGGCCACGTTCAAGCTGAATAGGAGTGCCAAGTAGAGTGCCTGGTACCTCTTTGATGCAAATGACTTGTCGCTATGAGTATCAAACTTGGCAAACATCCACCACATCCAGACGGCACCAGGGCCATATACCAAGCCATGCACAATGTTGTTGAGGTAGTATAATCCTGGATGACGTTCAAATACTGCAGTTTGCAAGTTAATAAAGTCATAAGGTCCAGAAGTTGCAACAATCGCAATTTGAAATGCCAATACCAACATTTTTTGTGTAAAATACAAAGCTACCATACCATAGCCTGCAGTACGAGCTTTCTTGAGATTTTCTTCAGAAAAGGCGTAAATATCTTTGACTGTATCCATCCATGCTTTGACCAAATACCACAAGTAGGCTACAAAGCCTGTTCCAATGCCAGTGCCAACCATCCCAAGGATAATAGTAGTAGTCACGCATGCGCCAGTACTGGTTTTACTCCAGTTTTTAGTTGCAGAAATGAGAATACCAATGAGAAAAATGGACAAGGGAATAATGAGGTAGATTTTGGCACGGTATTTGAAGAAATTCCATACAAAGGCAATGATGCCGAGGATGGCAAGGATTCCGACAGCTGCTTTATCGTTCATGATATTATTGAGATTGTAAAAGGGAAACAATCTGTGATTGTGGAATTCTCTGAAAAGTTGATCTTTTAAAGATTCCTGTTTCGGATTTCGGGTCCGTCATATATTTAGGTTGTACTTGTTCTAAAGCCTTGGCAGGTCAGTTCTGTGTAGAATGTGCTTTTAGTTCTATCTGGAATAATCAGCCAGACTGATTTGCATGTTCCAAGTGCTACCAAGACTTGCACACATAAGTTCACACTCTCAGTCAAAGTTAGAGTGATTTTATGTGCAAGTTTATTCAAATGTTGTACACACAGCCAAGATATTCAAACAGTGGCAGTCTCAAAGGGACTCTTGCCAATTCCTACGAGCATTCCTACACAAGTCTGGGATCGACTAAATAGTAATAAGATGGTGGAAATGTGTTTACCCTCACAGACAGCAGTCACAACACTTTCATGTTGAAAATTGCTTTGCTTGTTTGTGACACTCCAGCTGCCCATCTCCTCCCAAAACATGGTAGCTACGTTGACATGTTTACGCGGTTGCTCACCAAATCAGCCACCACATTGTCCATTGCTCCACAAATCAGTGCATTCAATGTCAAAGATCAATCATCAACATATCCCACTGCTTTAGAGTATGATGGGTTTGTCATTACTGGATCAGCAGCTGATGCCTATGCAGATGACCCGTGGATCACTCAACTAGTCAGCTACGTCCAACAATTACCACCAACCAAACCACTCATTGGAATTTGTTTTGGTCATCAGATTATTGGACGTGCTTATGGTGCACAAGTTGGTAAGAATGCAGCTGGTTGGGAGGTTGGCATGTGTCGCATATCCATGACACCAGCAGGCACCTCTTTCTTTTCCAAACCAGCCATGTCACTCTTTCAAATGCATCAAGATATCGTTTATGAGCCTCCATCAGGATTCACTCTTCTTGCATCCACTCCAGTATGCAAAGTACAGGCTATGGTGAAGGACAGGGTACTCTCTTTACAGGCTCATCCTGAATTCAGTGCATCCTATGTTCATGATGTCATTGAAACCAGAGCAGAAGGACTCGTTTTTTCACCAGAACAACGCATGCAGTTCCTTGAAGGGCTTGATGGTCCCACAGATGATGATTGGTTTGGACAGTTTATGCTCAAATTCATTCAACAACAGCAGTAAACCCATTCGCCATTGTGACCTGACGAATTTCTTTTCAGTTCTAAAGGCCCCTGGAAACAATTTGAATTCCAGAGAACACTAGTGAGGGATATTCACCACAGTCAATCTTCACTCAACCACTAGATTATGCAATCCTATACTCTAATTGTCTTTGCAGTACCAGTCCTGTCCATGATGCCATCTCTCACGCCCTCTCATTGTACCCACACTATGCTGCCCTTTCCATAGGTCGCCTCACCATTTTAGTGATAAAAAGGACAATCCTCTGATTAAATCAGCACACTCCTCCAACTTTTCTGTACATTTTGACTTTACTCTCAATCAACACATGCACATTTTTACCTTTATCTTTGCTGCTGTTGCACTCGCACTTACTGTCACTGCTGACTCTGGGACGAATTGTGGAATGTACTGGTGTCCTACAGGATGCTTTTGTGAAAAGCCAGGAAGTGTACTGTCCCATTGTATGTGCCCATAAGTCACTTTGTAACGTCCACTATAAATGAGGGGGGAGTTCCAATAATTGATCATGCAAACAATCCACAATCACCTCTTTACCAAATGCTCCAATTTCAGTCTATGATGATCATCAAAACACATCTTGACACATATCAGTACACTCGACACTGTTCCAAGTGCAGTTGACGCACTAATCAAATAAATCATAATCTGTTGGTATCTCACTGCATCCATCACATTAGCACCAGTCAATATCTGTCCCGTCATCATCCCAGGTATCGATATCAATCCCATCACACTCATTGCATTGATCGTAGGCAACATGGCCAACCGCAATGATTCAATCACAACAGGACGTACAGCTTCCCACCTACTTGCACCAAACGCCAACTTGAATTCTATCCTATCTCGGCCCTGTACCAACTGTCCCAAACAAATATTGAGGCCAACGGCTATTCCTGCCATGGTATTACCCAACACCATTCCAACTATTGGAATGAATTTTTGTGGTGTCCAGAATGGTTCAATTAGAAACGCGTATTTACTTGCTATGGAAGCCAGGACGATGGTCGACACGTACATTGATGAAAAGACGGAAAGGAGCATGAATGGGTGGCGTATGGTGACCTTGTGGTAGACTGTTTCAGCAGTTGCAACAAGTGTGAGTCCAAGTGTAATTAGAAATACAATAGTGTGATTGTCTACTTTGAAAATGTCGTCAAGAACGAGACCAAGTAGGGATAATTGGATAAAGCAACGAAATGATGCAATGAAGAGTGGACGTGTTAATTGGAGTCCAAGTGCAAGAAAACAGGCGCCATTAAGGAATAGTAAGAGGGCTGAAATGAGCACATGGGTCCATCCAACTGGCGATTCTGGTGATGGTGATGGTGGTGGTGTGGGTACCATTTGCAAGACAAGTTTTGTGACTGCCTTCACTTCATGTCCAAAGTAATCAGCAATTGGGCTGGAACGCACAACTGCTCACCCCTCCAATTGTTTCATCCAACCACGGAGGATGAATTGATTCAAATTGTATTGCGTGCACGGTCATCAGGTCACAAGATTCGTGTCATTGGATCAGGTCATTCACCTTCTGATCTCGCCTTTTCCACTGATTATTTGATTAACCTTGACCACCTCAACCGCGTACTCGTCCACGATCCAACCACCAAACTCGTCACTGTACAAGCAGGTATCCGTCTCCACAATCTCCACAAAGAACTGGATACTCTTGGTCTTGCACTCTCCAACCTTGGTTCCATATCGGATCAATCTATTGCAGGTGCATTATCCACTGCTACACACGGTACAGGTATCCAATACGGTACTTTATCCACGCTCATCCACAGCATGGAATTGATTTGTGCAGATGGAACGCGTCTTTACTGTTCCAAAACTGTAAACAAAACAATTTTTGCATCTGCTGCATGTGGACTTGGTTGCCTTGGTATCATCATACGCGTCACCCTTATTTGTGAAGATTCTTTTCGTCTTCATGCGATCCAGTATCCTGATACACTCGACAACGTGCTCACTAACCTCAATTCACTCGTACATTCAGCTCAACATGTTCGATTATGGTGGTTTCCCCTAAATGATAACGTGGTTGTATGGAAAGCTAATCGATCCCATTTGAATCCAAGGCCATTGCAGAGTTCTTGGTTTCAACAAAAAGTACTTGGAACTTATTTGTATGAAGCTGCATTGTATGTGGGAGTGGATGTACCTTCACTCTTGCCCACAATTGAACGACAACACTTTCAATTGCAGTTTAGTGAGCCTGTTGAAGCTGTTGATACCAGTTACAAGTTATTTAACTTTGATTGCTTGTTTTCTCAGTATGTGAATGAATGGAATGTGCCTGTTGAAAAGACTGTGGAAGCAATTAGGAGGTTGAGTGCTGTGATTAAGGGACAGGGGTTGAAGGTGCACTTTCCTATAGAGATTAGGTTTGTCAAAAGGGATGATGATGTGTGGTTGAGTCCTTGTTATGGTCGAGATTCTTGTTATATTGGGATTATTGCTTATAGGTAAGGAGAGAGAGAGAGAGAGTTTATTGTAATGTTGTATGTAGGCCATTTGGAAGGGATAGTGTGAAGCATCCATTGTGGAAAGAGTACGAAACCATCATGAAGGAGTTGGATGGTCGACCTCATTGGGCCAAGGAGCATTCCATGACACCTGAGCAATTGATGGCATCCTATCCAAAGATGGGCGAGTTTTTGAGGGTGAGGGAGCAGTTGGATCCACGCGGAATGTTTGTGAATGATTACATTAAGCGGCATTTGCTAGGAAAGAGTTATGGTAAGAATAAATTGTAAGGGTACGTTGAGTGATGGAGTGGACGAGTTGGACGAGTTCTTTGAGAGTGAGGACGTGGATATGGTGCATTCTGGCTTTGACACGCATGTTGGCATCGGAGGTGATGAGGACAAGGGGATTGTTGGGGTTACGTTTGGTGAGTTCAAGACAAGTGGCAAGGATAGCGTCATCCATGCAAGTAAAGTGATCATGGAGTGTGTTGAAGACTTCAGTGTGAGATTCTAGTTTGTGAATGGGGTTACCATAACTGGTGACCAATCGCATGGAGGAGAGGTTGAGTTTGATGTAATCGTAGGCTGCTTTGGCACGAGCTGCTGTTTGACTGGAGGAGGAGGAAAGTAGGCCTTGGATTTCATGGACGATGGGATAAGGAAGGATGAGTGAAAAGTTGGATTGAGCCTTGGCAACGTGGTCAAGGTTGGAGAGGAAACAGTTGGTGTCGAGGATGATGTGAATGGATTGACCTGCCAAGGATTGAAGGGTGGTAGCGGTGGATTGAACTTGATTGAGCAGAGCATTGCGAGTTTGCACGAGTTCAAGGATGTCCTTGTCTTCCTCTTCTTCGTTTTGACCAGAGGTGGCGTAGGGAAGGAAGAGGGGATGGATTTCAAAGAGTCGTTGAGCCAAGCCATGAAGGCGTATCATGCGCACACTGATAATGTCCTTGTGATCCATGGTCCAAAGATCCATGCTGTTGCCTTCTTCAAGAGCTTCTTCAAGGCTCATTTTGGAGGAAGAGAAGCATGGCATGAACTGCAAGTGATCTGGTTTAAAGTGCTCATGACTCCATGGAAGACTTGCAAGTTCTACATCTTCAGGTAAAATACTGGAAAAGTATTGTTGAGGAGTGTACTGCAATGTAGGATCAATGCATCGTTTGTAGATGAAGGCAAGTGTTTGCAGAATATCCTTGTGAGCTTGAAGGTACTCTGTAACGATGTGAGGTTGCTTGGAGTGTAACCACATGCCCAATAGTTCCAAAAACTGTGCAGTCGCCACCTGCTGCCAAGAGTCACTGGCATCCACAAATTCATTCAAATGCTCCACAACCAGTACAATGACCTCCATAGCATGACTAATGGTGTTCTCTGTAGTGAAACAGGTTGCCCATACCATCAAAAAGATGGAGAATCGACACATCAGCACCAAGCCATCCACGCTCACTTGTCCACTTGTAAATTCAGTCAACAACATGCTCAAATGCTCCTTGCACTCTGGTTTCCACTCACCCTTGAAGCTAGCATGAAAACACTGCACCAGTCCCACTGCAAGACCCTTCTCTCCACCAATAGCAACCGATTGTACTTTTGCAAGGAATGCTTCCTTTGCTCTTGGAAATGGTTTGTTTGCAACAGAGGCCTTGAGTAAATAATACACGGTATCAAACGTATTCCCATTAGACGCGATTGCCATTTGATTCAACGCATGTCCATCACTCGAATTCATTAAATGAGCAAACACATACCAATGCTTTGCTTTACCCATCCACCACTTTTTAAGAGTGTCTAAATCACCACCAACAGATAATCCAAATTGAGAACGATAGCGTGCACAATCACCCAACATGACACAGTACTTGTAGACATGGTCCAAACTGGCAGGCCATGCATGTTCACAAAGTGTGTTTAAATGTTCTTCAGAATAGGAGATGTGATCAGATAAGAGATTTTTGTAATCTTGGTTGGATTTCTTGCAAAACGAGACAAATGCATGAACGGATACTTTCCATACACGATCAATGGACACTTTGGGACGGATTTCACCCTTTGGATCTGTTGCATAGGCAAGTAAGAGACGGTTGCAGAGGACAGAATATCGAATGAGGCGTTGTTGATTTTCCGAGTGTTTTAATTTGGTCTCCATTTGACTACATTCCTTTTCCATTTCCATGTACTTGTTCAAACCGATTGCTGTGAGGTTATCTGGGTCAGAAGGTGGTGGTGGTGGACTGGGTGTCGCATGAAGTGTATTGGCAAAAGTGTAGGGATCGGAGTTTGGATTGAATAAACGCTGGCCGTGGACTGGTTTACGAGTTGGTGATGGAGTGTTTGAATAACGTGGAGAGTTGTTTTGACGCGATCTATGACGATGTTCTAAATGGATAAAGGACCGATTAATGTGGAATGTGTACTGTTTGGTGATGATGAGTGGAAATTGGGATCCTTGACTTGGTGATTACTAGGAGAGGTGGTCGAGGTGGATGGATGGGGTGGGTGTACCGCCGAGCATCTCGCTTCTTCCAATGCACAACTGGATCCGATTGTGTTGTGGACATGCAGAGAAAAACGTTTTTCACAACAGCAAAACCTCTCTGTTCAGTACCCTCTCAAAGTGCATGGTCTGTGGGAGGCTGTAAGGATGGTTGAGTCAGTATAGCAAGTGCAGTGGGCAGCCACACACTTTATGGAATTAATTCACAATCGCAGAGGAAAGATTAATCTCCCTTTCGAATCAGTTTATATCAGCGACGCAGCCCTCTCCTTTGACGATCAACTTCTTTCTGTTGTTTATCAAAATGCTGCAAAGCAAGATTGCTTCAGTGTGGTTCGCACAGATGCAGGTTCAGTTATCTAAAAATCATCTGACCTAGGATGTAGACATGGAAGACCATAGTAACCCATCTCATGAAAAAGAGCGCCAAATTGTGTTGGCATCCATTCAAGCACAAAGCTCTCATCCTCTTCCACGAATACGGCCTTTTCCTTTGGAGCAGAAACAGTACTGGAAACTTGCAATGCTTGGTTGATAAGAATCGATTAGCAGACGATTCAGTGTTCTTTGGAAAGGCTGCGTGGCTTCCCAATGGTAAACAAGTGTTGGTTGCCTACAAAACCAAAATGCAGCAGTACTTGCGACAATATTTGCAAGTGTTTGTATGTTTTGCCTTGCTTGCTCATGCATTTAGTGTCAAAATGGTCGACCACTTTCTCAAGGACTAGTGATGCCTATTAAAGCGACCGTCGAAAAAATTTTCATGCTTGAAGATGGCGCAATGGCTGCAGTTGTCAGACAAGAGTTTGCATTGGAGGTTTGGGGAGTCAGTCTTGCATACTTTGGGGAGTTGAGAGTGATTTGGAAGCTAAATTCAAAGCACCTACGTGGGGAAACATCTCCCTCAAAGTTTTTTGGTGGACGGTATTTGGCTTTTTGCAACAAAATTCGGAACCAGTATTCTGTTTATGATGTGATTGCACGGGAATTCGTTTGGGAGTACTCCTTTGCAAGTGAAATTGATAATGGAATGCGGCATTTTGTGTTTCTTGGTGAAGATGCTGAACTATTGATTGACTGGATTCATAGTAAGTTTACCCTCTATTCTTGTAATGGCTTTATGTAGCTGATTTGAAGATTTATAATTTCAAGGTCAATGAGTTAAGACTATCCAACCTGAAGGCCTTCCCAGACATTCACTCATTATTATCATTCTCAAAAAAATCAAGTAGGTTACTCTCTTTACATGGTGATGGCTCAGTGCATGAGTGGACAATGGGTCTATCAGGATCTCAAGGATGGCCATCAATTCCAGCAGATTTGTTAAGTGGCAAAATGCTCCATTCAACATTCCGCCTGTTGGAAAGAATGTACGCAAATGGGCGTTCAACTATTTGGAAGGCTGGCTGCTTTCCAACAGGCAAAGAAGTAGCACTCAAGTTTTACCATGACGAGCGCACATTTGGCAAAGAAAAGAGGTTCATTCGAATGCTTCAGTCACCATGGATAGTAACCTATATTGACTCCTTTGACAATCAAAATGATATATCTAGGCTACCGTGGTCATACATTGCGTTTGAATTGGATGGTCTTTCCATGCGAGATATGTACGAGAAGATTCCTCCCTTTAAAGGCATCAAGTTGCGCATCCTGCTCGAGTCACTCGCAGACATTCTTCAGGCACTGCAGGATCATGAGATTGTACATTGTGACCTCAAGCCATCCAACCTAATTTCATTTGAAGATACCAGTGGGATGCTAGCATGGAAAGTGATTGATTTTGAAGGTGCACAGAAACTTGGTGGATTGATTACTGTTGGCACATTTGACTATTGTGCACCTGAAGTAGTTAAATCATCAAGGCCTTATGCTACTTATGCATTGGACATGTATTCTGTGGGACGAATCATGATGTGGCTGTCATTAGAGGATCATCAGTTATGGCCAGGATTACCAAAAGATCCCTCAAATGAGCAGAAGCGAGCCTTCCTCGTTTCTGGCCAACCCTTCAACCTGAATGCTATTAGCAGTCTATTGACAAAGGAAATTATCTCAAGGTTGGTAACCAAGAACTCTAAAAAACGTCTCAATCTACAACAATTGAAGGGCCTCAATCACTGTCACATGAACGACTTTACGAAGCCATTACACTCTAAAAGCAGCCTTAGTAAACCGTCTGCACACAAAACCAACAGCCTTACTCTCAAACGTCTCTCTCGATTCTTTACCAACAAAAAGTGAGCATTCCATGCCCTTCTCTCTCTTCACAGTCTACTCCCTTGCAACCAATCCTTACTCTCGACTAGCAACCCTTTCCATCAATCCATTGAGCCAATTAAATTGCTCCACATAAATGTCCTTGATATTGTGGTAAATCGTCATCACCTTCATGCAATTGTTGATATCCCTGCAATCAAAACCTCCAACTTGCTCATAACATTACGTGACCATCTCGCCATCCTTCACCACAAATCCAGTCAAAAAGGTATGACGCACGCCTTCCATAATCGATCCAATGACACACCTTGTCCAAATCCCCTCCACACATTTGAGCCATTTTCACTTGTTTAGCCAAAGAAATCACCATCATGTATCTAACCAGCATGCACGAATAACTGACAGTTGATGATTCTTGACCTGTCTGCAAATGAGAATATCCAGTATCCAACAGCCTCAATTCTCCAACAAACAATAGGATCCTTCCGACACGGGGTAAATCCACATAGAGAAAGTAAGTTGGCCTCTTCACGTTCCCCTTGATTGGCTCATTTCCAAAATCAATGTTCATCATCAACTCATCGGCCTCTTCGTGCCTATAGTCAGTGATACCAGAATGGACCAATAGGCTATTACACTCTACCCACAAATTTTCCACAAACGGATGTGGTCTGTTTACTGATCTCCAAATCCTATTCCAACACTGAAAAGTCTCCATTTCAACATCATCAATCTCCCCATCTTGAACACATCGACATGCAACAGTCAAGTTCAACGATGGATAGTCTATACAAAGGGCATTCCAGGTATCGCGGAGAACTGGACGTAGTTTAAGCAATCGGTCACGTAAAGCAATTCCATGGGCATTTTTGTGGTCGCTTTCCACGTGAATGATTGGAGATATGACTGGTGCAACTGTTCTTGTAGCAATCTATTCCTTGAAAACACGCAATGCTTCTTTGTGTTCTTGGTATGTCTGCGATAAACGCGTAGTCAATCCCTCTGGGCCTGTCTCAAAAGTAACTTGCAAAGCCTTGCTGAATTGCAAAAGATGAAGGTTGAACACCACAAATGCAGCGTCAGAATTGTTGGTGCTTGCTATGATTACCTGGAACGTCTCCCAAACCTTTGCAAAATAGGAGTGATTGATGGTTTCAGTGCGGTTTGGTTGGGCTTCAAATTTGATGATTTTGGTAATGGAAGCAATCAATTTTACAGTATCAGCCACGATAGGTTTACGCGTATCATCAGCAGGTAGATTATGCACGTAAGCTTGAATGTGTTTCAAAACACTTTTGTAATCTGCAACTGTGGTCATTTTCAGATTAAAAGAAAAATTATCAGTGGTGACGTGTACTTTTGTTTACACAGTCAATTGACTACATTGAGATAAGACAAGAAATAGGTGCTTTAAACAGCAATGGATGGAGGGTATTCACTGAGTGTCGGTGCTTGGTTGTTCTTGGAAAGTGCGTCTGACTCCATGGATGCATCTAAACATTTAAATTGCACAAGTCAAGTTCTTGCATTTGTCAACAAGCTGAAGAGCGTCTGTTGCCATAAAATTGCTGTTATACTCACATTCATCGAGGAGCCGGGCGATACAGTATGCCATGGACTGCTTTTTGTGGTCGTTGGGCTACAGTCTCATCAATCCCTACAATAAACCGAGCATACCAATTGCTTGTAGTAGTGCCTAAAGGCAAAAGAAGCAGCAAACACATCCGCAGTGTACATATTGTAGCAATCATTGGTTTCTTTCAGTCGATATCCTTTGGTGCCAACACGACTGCATGAAATGGGTGAGCCATCTGGAACAAATCGCGCCGTGTCAAAGTCAATGAGCACAATTTTACCATTGTGGATGCGGAGATGGGAAGGCTTAATGTCTCTGTGAACGATTTGTTCCTTGTGAATGGTCTGTAAAATCTACAGCGGTGAGTACAGTATGTGAAGCAGCAGTACCTCCAATATACGTTTGAAACTAGACCAGAATTCTTCCTGGGTTTGGATGACGAGTTTGTCCAGCTCACGCATAATGATGAGGTGGTAAAAACAGCCAATATAGACAGTTTGAAATGGGGTGATGCAGGTTGAAGTGGAAAGACAATTGGCCAATCTCCGTGCCATATCAACCTCCCGGGGATTGTTGGTGATTTTGACGGCAACTGGTTGATTATATCGTTCTCCAAAAAGCACATTTGACCTGCCCTAATATTGGTCAGCTATTTGGGAAAAGTTGCGTACTCTGAAAGGATCGTAAAAGTCAGAGAAACCGCCTGCAGAGGCAAGTGCATCGTTAATGGCGGAAAGCACTTCACGTTGGGATTTAAAGTCACTGCATGTGGCACGTTTGGCTACTGAAAGTTCGAGCGGCTCATCCTCTGACGTGGGATCATGTGTGTCTTGTGCATCATGCAATCGTCTTATGTAAGCAACAGAATCTGGTTTAAGACGCTTGGCTTCCCAAACAAACATATCATCTGTGAGTTTGCGCTTCAGAGGTTTCTGATCTTGAGGTGTTTCCATATACCCATCGTTTTTTATCCATTCAGTATCGTTGATCAATGTGGAGGTTTCAGGGTCTTGATCTGTTTCGCCCAATGTATCGTATGATGAGAGCTGATTTCTCTGCAATTTTCTATAAAGATGAGCACACATTCAAAATGCACATACTCTTTCAGTTGGGGCTTGACTCTGAGTAGTTGCTGCCTTGCTTCACAGAACAACATGCCGCATTCTTGGTAATAAAGTGCGCGTTGCTTGTCGGGTTTAGTGAGCACCATCTTCACAAGGAGTTCTCCAAATCGCTTGACCAATTCCAAATCATTCAAATCCTGCACCACCAAAGACATTAGTTGTACGAATTCATTGGCAACGGCTTCTCCCATTAGAGAAGGATCTAGATCACACGAATTGAGCAGTTGTTCTAAATAAGTATCCGAACCCAATCGAAGTTGAGGATAAGGATTCAGATCAAGACTGGCAAACTCTTTGATCTTGGCTCCAATGCTGTCATAGATGACCTTGCCTTGGCGTTTGATCTTGTAAAAATGCATAAAAGTCTGTCACGTGATTTCTGTGCTTTCTAAACTTTGACACAATGCATCTATTGTACCACCATCCACAGCAATCGCATAGCCTCCTCCACCATCTGCAGGTATTGTAGAGCGTAGCGATCCGGACACAGCCACAACTAAAAACAAAAATCGTGTATTTTACAACTCATCCTTCTCCGTCTCTTGCTTGTCCAAGTTGTTCATAAGCTGCTCAGCGTCATTCACCAGCCAGCTGTTGAGTCGTTGATTACGCAAGATGGCAGCCTTGTACTTTGCAACATTCTTCCTCATCTTATGGAGTGTTTCAGTCATGAGCATCGCCTTATCATATTGATAATCTGCTTCAAGGTTAGTGAGACGTGATTGATCATATCGTAAGGGTGGTCGATTCGTCCATGAAAGTGAAACCAATGTGTAGAAATTGACCAAAGTAAGTAGAATAAGGGTGAAAATGACAACCTTGACACCATATTGCATCAACCAATTGATAAATGTGGCCAAGAGTGAAAAAGTGGATGAATCTGTGGTGGTGGTGGTGGTGGTGGATAAAGGTGCTGGCTGGTTGGTTGGTGGTTCCAATCGTGCTTCCTTGATGATTTCAGGGTGATTCTTGATTGACGTGTCGGTTGATTGATACAAGAGTAATTCAGATCGAATGGCATCAAGACGTGCCAAAGTGGCTTCAAGTGCTGCTTTTTCCAATAGTTGGTGGGAAATAATAACATTCTTTTTGCATTCCAAGGCGCTAGTGACCAAAAGGCGAGATCCGTTGTTGGGTTCAGGTGAAATGCACCATTTGAGCAAGATGGAAAAGCGTTCGCCATAAGGTACAGAGGCTGTGCGTACATCTGATTGCACTCTGAATACTTGGCTAGTGTAATTCTCCAATAGAATACGTTGATTCTCTGCACATTGAGCTGTGATTTTGGGCATCATGGGCGGTTTCCATGCCATTTCATAATTGAATTCTCGCATGTTCCATGAGCCTGCAGAGTTCTTTTTCCACCGAATGCTGGAACCACACATGGGAATGGAGGCATGATCTTCTCCGAATAAGAGGTGGAAGAGGGTTTTTGGAGACACGGTCAATGCCACATCCAACATTGTGTTTCTGTAATGATCAACACAACCACAAGGACCATTTGCAGGCACATGCAATCGTTGCTTTTTGGAAGAGGGTGCGAGGCCTTCTGCTGTGACTGGTCGTTTAGGAATGTTGGTAAGGGATCGCAAGGTCTTGTCCAACTTGACAGGAATGCCCAAATCCCTTGGATCGAAGGATGGTCGATCGGCCTGACCCAAACTGACGCGTCGATCCGCTCGAAATTGCCCAACATCTTGCTTCAATACACCCTTCCATGCATCCATAACATGATCATAACAATCATCTCGGTTGATAAAGTTGGTAAATGTGTACTTGCGCGTCTCTGTATGCAATCGAATGGAATTGATGAACAATTTCTTGTCCTTTTCCATCAATTGAACCGTATTCAAAGGAATCACTGCCCTTACCGTCTTGCTAAAGATCTTGCTATAAAAAGCCAAATGCTGCATGCCCACGAAAAGCACGCCTTGCCATTCACCTTCCAATGCGCAGGTATAACTATCGATGACTTGATTTGCATAACCCACCATATCAGGAAACTTTTTCTTGAAGGCCTTTTGGCAGGAGGAGAGGTCACGCGAACTAGTTGCAGAGGACAAGGAACGAGGGGAAGCCGGTGAATCATTTTCTGAAGGAGCTGTGCCTCCATCTAGGGAAAGGCGTCCAGAAGAACTCTATGGAGGGAGATGAGGAGGGGAGGAGGGGAATGGATGTAGGTACCGCACCACTTGATATAGACAGGCGTTCAAGGATGGAATGCGCATCTTGTTTGTTGTTTGATGGCTCGGCGTCCACAATTGCTGACATGGTCGTATTTTTCCCAGACTAAAATAGAACGTTGCGAAGCGGTGGATTTAATAGGAAGACGGCGAATTATTCGGAGGTGATCAGCGGTGGTTTGTCGGTCGGTGGATTTTCTTTGAAAAAGAGTGATACGATTTTTTGTTTCGGCGTCCGAGATCATCAAGCAAAAGTGGCGTGAGGATTGATGCCTTTGGTCACGCGACACATTCGAGTCTCCTGTGATTTGAGTTCCCTTGCATTGTGTGGGGCGAGTATGGGGTTGTTTGTGGGTGAAAATCAGAGCGTTTTGACGCGTTTTAAAGGGAGATTTCTTGGAAAAAACACTGACATGTACTGCGTGTTACAGGGTGTTGCTAAGAGGAGCACTGAGGCACCAGTAAAGGTCAAGTCAATAGAGCGTAAAGGGTGCATGCAACAAGGGTACTGTTCTTGAGGTGACGTCATTCTTTCCTTTTTTGTTTGTGTTGCCAAGACTAATTGAAATGTCTCGAGCGCTTGTGGAAAGATTGATCGCGTCCATCACTGACCTTCGAGTACCCTCATCCACAACTTGCTCACACTACCTTAGAAATCTGATCCAGACTTTTCACATACTGTAAAAGATGTTTCTCATCAACTCAAAGGCATACACATGTCTTATCCAGAACTAAAAGATGTTCAATCCACATTTAAAGGGTAATTGTTGGTCTGTATGCGTTATATATGCACCTAGATTGCATGAACGCTTCCTATTGGATTGTGAATTTGAAAAAGCAGACGCTTTACACCAATTGACAGCATATTTGTATCAACTGAATGTGGATAAGGAGCATTTAGCGGGTGCATTGACCTTGCTGTTGCTCGTATCCAAGTCTCCGTTGCATGGCTCGTACATTCCACCCAAAGGACGCGTAAAACAACTGTTGGATCAAGATATGCTCAAGAAGGGTGAATTCAAGTCCAGTGCAGCCAAGGAATTCTGGGATGAGGTGGGGAAAGAAGAGCCATTTGAAGGAGATCATTGGAGGTTGGAGGTGGAAGAGGATGCAGGATATGTTTCTGATCCTGCAGATATGCAAGTGGAATCACACCTTCCTCCACTTCCAATCGCACCACCAGCACCACTATTGACACAGATGAGTAAATTGGTGGATCCACTAGAACATGTATTGACGAGTATTCAAACCACACCTGAGCTCAAGAATGCATTAGCACGGCAACAGTATTGGAATTTAGTGGATATCCATGCTGAATACTCCTTTACCAAATCCTTCCAAGAACGACGACAAGAGTTCCTTGAACAAGCTGCTCATCCTAACCTACCTCGTCGGTACTTTACAGAACGTGATGCGATTCGTGAGGTGCTCTTTATGCTACAGGGTCGTCCTTCCACTCTGTTTACATGTCGTCGATTCACCTCTAATGAAATCCACGTTTCAGTAACTGGTGGATTACCCAACTTGTCCTTGTGGCACATCTCTGATCTTGCATTTGCCAACTTACTTGATGTGTTTGCTGATTTTGGTGTTCATGTATGGAAAGCAAGAGTTTTGGTGAATCACATTTTGGATACTGGTCCTTCTGCCTATGGATTGACTGGACAAGCATATGCAATAGCCTTGAGAGAGTACATTGGTGGATTTGATCGCATGTTGTCTACCATGGAACACGATTATCAACTGCAATGGACTTCCCTAAATGTCAAAGGCATCAAGAACGTTACTTCTTTACTGGATCTCAAGTTTAGATTGATGGGGGATATCCAATGCATTCAGGATGTATGCTCCACCATCCACACCCTACCACAATCACCAATGGAATCATGTATACATATAATCGACCAACTGCTGGAGAGAGCCATGTCATGTCAATCTAATCCCAAATTGCTGTCTATTTACTGCAAGTTGTTTGATCAAACCACCCGTCCCTACAACGACATGCTGCTCGAATGGATGGCGACAGGCAAAGTACAAGATCCTTTTTCTGAATTCTTTGCTGGCAAGGATGCATTGATTCCAAAGTATTTAGAGCAACTCAAGGATCAATTGTTGGTACTTGGTCGTGAAGTTGCCCTGTTACTCAAGTTGGATCCTACTGTTTCAACACTGGATGTTCACCCTGCTCCTCCTGCTCCTCCAGTGCAGTGGGAAGACCAAAGTATCCTTCCCATCCACACCATTGCCCTCTCACATCCTTCTCCTCCTCCTCCAACTAGACAAGGTATCACCTTGAACCTCCTCCATTCTCTCACCTTCTCCCTGGACACTATCCAACCCATTCAAGACGCCATTTCCAGCCATCTAGCCAACATCATCCTTCCTTATGCTCAACGCATTGGTCGCTCCCTCATCCATCAACTTGAATGCATTCATCACATTGACCGACAGTTGGATTCCATGCATCAGTTCTACTTTTTCCTTCAAGGCAATGAAATGCATCGATTCTTTTACAAATTGGTGGAATCCTATTCATCATCCCTCAACATTCAACATCTCAACCTCTTCCTCCATGACCTCCTATACGAAGCCAATGGATGCATCGATGCTAGTCGAGTCAGCATCACCTCTGTTACAAGTAATGACTCCCTCTCCATCTGTCGTTTCAATGCCATTCAACTCACCTACAATGTATCATGGCCACTCAACCTCATTGTGCAAGAGGCTCATCTTGCCACCCTCTCACGCATCTCCCAACTCGTTCTATCCATCAAACTTGCTCAACACATTGTTCTCAACCTTCCACTCACTTGGACTCGTCATTCCAATCGACTACTCTCCAACACTCTTCAGCACACTCAACAAGATCTTGGTCAATCCACTGCCTACAAACATTACATTGCTTTCCGTATGGAATTGATTGAATTCTACAACAGCATGATCCAATATTACCTCATAACAGTGTTGGATACAGATTGCAAACAACTCATCACATCTTTTGCAACAGTCACTAGTCTCGATGCCTTGACCAACCTCTTTCACCACCATGTCCAAGCACTTTTAGACAAGTGTCTACTCTCAGCCTCCCTCAACATCTTTTACAATGCTCTACTATCACTCCTCAACACTTCCACCTCACTGGAATCCCTCATCAACAAACACATCTCTTACAAGTCTCGTAGAAACTACTCCTCAGACTCAGTTGACCAAATTGCTCACATCAACCATGAATACGAATTCGAACGTGCTCTCATCACCCTCAACAATCAATTCCACGATTCCCTTGGATTTCTTGCACGATCACTCAATGAAATGGCTCAAACAAGTGTCCGTGACAACATTCTCATTCTATCCACTACTTTATCAGCATACACGTCTTACTGAATACTCAAAGCCCTCCTTTTTCGTTTTGCATGTTGTGCACAGTCATTCCCCTCCTTTGCAAAACAACATACCTTGCATATACCATAGGCACAATTGGAAGATGCCACATTGACGCCACATGAACATGGAACCATTTTTTGTTTTTCCCTGTCCTCCAATTTCGCAGCAATCCTCGCTCTCTTTTTAATCTGTTTCTTGGATAACCCTTGTGGATTACTTTCATCTACCCTTGAACTTGCTGGTGCAGGTGGTGCTAATGGTGCCCTTACATATGCTTGTGCAATCCAAGGAGGATACCTCGTAATCCCAAAGTCTTCATCCCATACAGGTTCCATTGGTTGTGTCTCTTGTTGCCTTATTAATCGTTCCTGCAAGTCATCCACAACACGCTGCATCTCTTCTTGCGTCCCCACTTCTGCCAATTGTTGCCTTAAATCCCCATGTTCATGCAAGCAAGGTTTGAACAGTTTGAATAAATGTGCACGAATGTAACTGGTCTTGGTCGGCACACTCTTTGTAATTTCCAAGTATTCTTGTGCTAGTTTCCAATTGGGTACATTCAATCCACTAAATAGTGCAGGATTGTATAAATTACCTTCTGCTGACATGACACCATCAGCACCCGTCACCTTTAAACACTCTTCCACATCCTTGAACTCTAAAATGTTTCCATTTGCAACCACAGGAATCCGATCCTTCAAATGCTCCTTGACTCGTCTAATCTGCTCCCAATCAGCCAATCCTGTATTATGTCCCTTCATTTCCCTCGTACGTCCATGAACAACCAACAATTGACACCCAGCATCTGCAATCATGGTCGCATACTCTAATGTTTTGTTGACATTTGGAAACACGCGAATCTTGCACGTTACAGGCACAATCAAATTCTCATGTAATATGCGGACCATGGATGCAACCAATTCCCATTCATCCTGTAGGAATGAGCCATAATGTCCACGCCTTGCTATATCTTGTGGACATCCAAGGTTGATATCAATGCCATCACAGTCATGTTGGACGAGTTGAGCGGCTTGCAAGAGAATGTTTGGGTCATTTGCACAAAACTGCACAATGAGGGGACGATCATTGTCGTCTGTTCTCCAGTGTTCATCACGGTACGTTTGAGATTCGATAAAGAGGCGTGCATGGAACATTGGAGTATAACATAATTGAGTGTTGTAGCGTTTTGAGAGGATACGCCAAGCAAGGTCAGATTGATCCACCATGGGTGCCATAATGTGTTTTGGTGAACCAAGGGTTTGATGATAGAAATCATATCCTGTTAATTTGGGGCGTTGGGTGGCCATAAAGACGCGTTGAAGGTGACGATTGACACGCAGAATTTTCGGAATGGAAAAAAAGAAAAAAGCAGTCACAAATCTGGTCAAGGGAACTAAAGGGGAATTTTTTATGGGGGGGTTTTTTTGTGCAATTTGGATGATACAGCGTAGGCGCAGGAGTATGAGTGTTCATGAGGAGGGGGGGAAGGATGTTAAAATTGTGACAAATCCACTACTTTTGATAGATCGGTCGTTGTGGTTGTGGTGGTATCCACTGCAATAGTCTTGGATCGTGGCCTTGTTTCCCACCATAATCGCTTTCCAGTATTAGCAATTGCATCTTTGGCAACGTTTCCAATTGACCCTGTCCAATAAAAGAAATCAGCGGGTTCCTTGTTCAATGAGTGATCCAAGTGGAACTCTCCCAATTCCTGTTCAGCAGTGTTGATACGTACAGTATTTGAACGGTATCCTGAAAAGGCCAATGAAGGAAGGGAGGCTGGAGAACTTGAAAGGGACGAAGGGGTGGAATCAGCTGCCTTGCACCGTTGTGAACAGTAAAGTGAGTCTGTTGGTGATTCAATGTATTGGTCGCAGATTGGGCACCAGTTGAGATCCATTTGAGAAGGGCAGTGATACGTGGGTATACAATCAAGCAAAAAAAAAGTGATGCTGATGAGGAGGAAACTTTAAGCTGTTGTGGTGGTGGCCAAGGCTCTTTTTGTAAGAAACACGTGTGCACCTTACTAAACTGGGACTGTTCTTCGAGAACCATTCAACATTCCATTCAGAACGCGCTATTGGTTACGCCACAAAGTATGACCGTGGGCCATTGGTAATCGAGGCTGTTGGGGCTAGAAGTGGATGGGGGAAACGTGTGTGTATTCTACCTCACAGTTTTTACAATGGAACTTCGACTGGAGTGGGGCCACCTGGCTGACCAGGGAGCGGAGCAGGGCCAGTTGGGGTAGTTGGGGGTTCAACGGGGACTGGACCACCTGGTTGACCTGGAAGTGGTGGAGTAGATGGAACAGTAGGTTCAACTGGGGCAGGTCCTGTGGTAGGATTGGAACCAGTGGGGCAGGAAGGGCCAGTGCACTTGGGTGGTTTTGGAGGACATGATGGTCCCTTGCACTTTGGCTTCTTGACTGTGCAGGAAGTTTCAGTACAAGTTGGCTTCTCAACATGGCAAGCTGAGCCTTTGCAAGCGGACTTGTCATCAGAGTCAGTCTTGCGATGCCAGTGCAAGTGGAAATGGCTACCTGGAGCAGCACTTGCAGCAGCAAAGATGGCAAGAAGAATGATGGCTTGGAACTTCATGGTGTATGGAGGGTGAGGGAGGAGGCGATGAGTCTGGCTCAAAAAAGTGTTTGTGTGAAAAAGGTAAAGAAAGAAGTTCTTGGGGGTGGATAGCCCATACTCGCCACGTTTCAGCAGCCTCACTCTTCCTCCTCCTCACATGTATACCACTGAGCGAGTCAATGGGAGGTGAAGCTCTCACCTCTTAAAATCTTTTTTCTCCGATTTCATCTTGTATCATGCACGTTTCTCGGTATGATACCCTCATTTTTGAGGCTATTGACCGCCTGCTCCCCCATCAACCAAACAACCTCACCACCGTCCACCTCCAGTCCATCCTCACTTACTTTCGACATCGCTCCACAGATTTCCCATCAGGTTGGGAACGTCGCTTGCTCCGTCGTTTGCGTGTCTTGGTCAGCTTGAACAGATTGCGTGAAGATCGATCTCGTGGTGTACGCTTTGGCTTTGAACGGGATGCAAAGGACATGCTCGTTAAAGTCAAGGAAGAATTCAAAGAGAACGAGACCATTATTGACGATGGTGGTGGTGATGAAGAGGCTAATTCCACTTTAATCTATGAAGCAGCGGCCAAGAGGATTACAGAACGCATCAATGAGCCTCGTAGGAAGCGTAGATTGTCACAGGGAACACAGGAATCACGGTCCAATCGACGCAAGACTATTGCAGGTACAAAACCAGCAGTTGAGTCAGAGGGCAAGGATACTACCAAGCACAAGAATGGTAAAAAGCATACTGCTTATGCGCGCACTCAGTTGGATCGCATTGCAGCGTTGGAACAAGAATTGTTGCAGGTTAAAATGGAACGTGACAAGTATGGAAGGGAATTACGCGCAGAAGAAAGGGATATGAGGCGTCAAAGTTTCTGGGCATCTGTGGAGGAGGCTAAAAAGATGCGAGCATATGATGATCGCAGGCGCACAATTGGTGGAGTGGAAGTGACGCGTGAAAATGGGTCTTATTGGAATGATCAAACAGATGATTATTCGTTGGTTTTGGATCAGACTGGTGGTACGATTGGAGGAGAGAGTGATTCAGATGGAGATGGTCAAGAGACGTGGGAGGATGCTGTTGCTCATTTTGGTGATTACAATGATGAGGACATGGATCGTTGGATGAACAATACGACAGTGGATGTAAGCGGAATGGCAGAGGGAGACACCACGTTCCTATTGAATGAACCAGAGAATGTGTTGACTGATGTGGGTTCTGCGGCTGAAGTGGAACGATTGCAACAAATCATTCAGGAGCAAAAGGAAAATGAACAGGGTGTCAGAGAAGCATTGATCATTGCATCTGCTCGTGAAGCAAGGACTCAAGAACATTTGAAAAAGTTGGAGAGTATGTTGAGTCGAGTTGCAGAGAGCACCACGTTTGCAAAGGAAGAAAATGAAGCTGCTGCACCTGTTGTTAAATTTGCTAAAAGGATGCTCAAACGCATTGGACAAGTTACAGAGACGGAGAATGCTGTGGATGAGGATGAAGATGATGAGGTTTATGGTGATCAAGGCATTGAAGAATTACGCATGGAATTGGATGTGATGCGAGATGCACGCGCTACCATGCTTAGAAATATGACAGAGACGTATGAAACCAAAATTCAGCAACATGAGCAAGAGATTAGCAAGTTGGAACAGACACTTGGTAAGAAGAAGGATGCATGGAAGCAAGAGAAACAGGGATTGCAGCAAAGTATTGGTCAACTCCAAGAGGAATTGCAAGTGGCTCAACAGTCCATGGCTGCCATGACCATCAACCACGAAAGTAAGGTGACTACCCTGCAAGCTGAATTGGATGAACTCAAGATTCAACTGGGTCGACAGCAAATTCTTCATACCAGTCAATTTCAAGAAGTCAATGCAACTTTGGATGCTGTCAATAGTGAATTAACCAAGCAAACACAATCAGCAATTGCATCCGCTGCACAAGTACAGTCCCTCAACGACATGCTCACCGAAACTCAACAAAAGCATGCAGATACAGAACAAAGTTGGATGGAAGCTCATGAAGCATGGAAATCCAAGGAATCCAACTTGATGCATGAATTGGAACAATTACGCAAAGTCGATTTAAACTTTGCACAATTACAAATTCAACACAACACTCTGGAAGCTCATGCTACCACCCTCCAACAAGATCGTGATGCCCTTCAAACCAAGACTGACCTAATCGTCCACCAATTGGATGAGGCACGCTTGGAACTTGTCTCACTTCGCACTCAAGTCGCTACAGACACTTCTTCCATCCAACAACTCACTTCAACCATCCACCAACTTGAACAACAACTCGTCTCCAAACAATCTCAACTGGAATCCCTCACTCAAGACTATGACCAAGCTAAACAAATCATGCTTCAAGTACGCACAGGTCTCCATGAAACCAGACAAGCAGAACTCCACATGGTTCATAGTCTGGATGAAGCACTCTTTCAACAACACCTTGAAGAACAACCCATCATGACACCAAGTTCTTCATTCGTAGTAGCAGAAAACACACCAACACGAAAACGAACAACCTCCAAACTCTTATAAAATGTTGTATTAAGGTGCATAAATGTTTAGCCACGACTGCATCTCCTGTGCCAAACAAGATACGTACAACACTGCATCTGGAAACACCATTCTCAATACACCTGAATCCACACTTTCAGTCAATAACCATTCATCCTTACCTCCATCTTCACTTTCAACAAATGATTTTAGGTTGGGTGAAACAGGGACATGATCAACTCTAACAACCGCACTCCTAACCAACTCGTACGATCGTTCACTGATCTGCCTGCACTGTACAATCAAATCACTAAACCTGCAAAACAAGTATTGTTTGTTGACTGTCCGTTCTATCAAATGTTGTGGTTCAGTTGGATCAAATGGTGGCAAGGATGTAAACGATGTCGTCGTTAATCTCTTTTTTGATCCTGAACAAGGTCCCAATTTGACTTCACTGACAACAAGTAACCATGATTGGGTAATGAATCGCCTGTGCGGTTGAACAAGTGGAATTTTTTCACTTCCCTTGATTTGATTCTGCATGTCAAGCATCATGGACCCTGCCTCAAATGCACGTTTACGCTCATTGATTTCTTCAGCACGTTTACAGATTTCTTCTAGGCCTGTACAAAGATCAGAATGGTCAGGATGAGTTGGTGGGGTCTTTTCGAGGAGTTGTTCAAGGAGCATTTTGTAACGAGGGATACGTTGAACGGGAAGGAGGAGGTAGCCTTGAAGGTGGAGTTGAGTGTGTTTTGGATTACGTCTAGCATCGTCACAGAGTTGTCGCCATGCTTTTTTAGTCTTTTGAGTTTTCCATTTATCTTCTTCTGCCATGGCTGCATCTACGCTATTGACGAACGCAGAGTACATGCGGATGAAAGCGCTGTGCTGGACGAATACGCGGCCTATACGAGCGTCAAGGAGGTCTTGTTTACACGTTTCTTCTAATGCGATGAGAAAGTGGTCTTTGTGGAACATTGTAAGGGCTGTAATGTGACCAAATGCAAGACGGTATTCATCTGGAGTAAGGCATTGAAGGCGTTCTGCTTCCTTGACGTAGAGTTCATCCAGGCTAGCAAGTTCACGGACATATGTGCGTTCTGTTTCCAATATTTCCATAATGATGCGTTTGCGTTTTTCATTTTGAGATGTAATGTCATCTTGAACAAGGAGTGATTTGGGAAGTGAGATGGGTGAAGTATCCGTTTCCACTGTAGAGTCGCGTGGTGAGGTGAAGTTGAGGATGCGTGGACCCTGGTTAGCATTTGGAAGTGTCATCTGTGTTAGATCCCAAATGTCCTTGAGGTAATAAAGCAAGCGTTTCAAGGCTTCTCGTTTCATCAAGGCAATGGTGGCACCACCTGCACTTGAAGAGGCAGCCATGGAGAGTGCACCAAAGGTCTGTCGTCGTTTCAATTCAGGAACACTCTTCTTTTTGGGCATAGCCTTGTCATCATTCCATGCAGCTGTTGATCCACGTCTCCTTTGTGCAGCTGATGCAGCAGCCAATTGTGCTTCAGAAAGGGTGTCTGGCTTGAACATGAGCTCTTCTGCACTCATGTTGAATTCTGCAGCATAACCTGAATCACGTTGTAATCCATCCTCCTCACCATCCTGACCAAATGTACCAAGAATAAGCTTTGCACTGGATGTTCTACCCTTCTTTTTGACACTGGCAGTACGTTCTGGTGCAACCCATGCACCTGCTGCTCCTCCAGCCTGATCCTTATTAATGGACATTTTCTTCATCAAATCAGTAAATGCATTGGATGCCTCTTCAATCTCATTCTTGCCCTTGATTTTGATGGAATCACGCATCCTCTCCAACTTGAGACTTGCTTTCCTTCTCAAGGAGCGTATGGGTGATTGTGTACCATCTGGCCCTGCACCACCACTATCGGCCCCACCAACCAACAACAATTTCACCAATTCATCAAATGGTGGCATCAGTGGATTTCCCTTGACCACAAGGATATTGAGTGATCTGGCACGTAATCCAAGGGAACAAGGGAGCTGTGTCAGCTTGTTTCCTTCCAAATTGAGTTCACGTAAGCCATGCATGTGCTTGAAAAGGTCGTGTCCTACAAATACATGACTATATGCGCTCACTGTGCGTACTCAGGTATTGAAAGTAGTTTTGTGAGAGGTCCAACACTTCTAAATTGACCAAATCTGTAAAAGAATCGGGTAAATTCCATAATTGATTGTTGGCAAGACGTAATTCTTGTAATTCTCCAAATTGACCAATATTATCGGGAAGGAATTGTAGTTGATTTCCAGATAAATCCAGGTGGCGTAGACTGGATAATCTATCCACCAAATAAGGGGGAAATTCCACTAGTGCATTGACTGCTAAAAGTAATGACGTGGAATCTACATGGAGTAAGGGGGGTGGGGGAGAGGTAGGAGTGATGATGCCTTGAGGAATGTCATCGGGTACTTGAGTGAGGAATCGAACAGAGTAATTTGCAACATTGGGACCAGATGGGAATGAAAGGCTCATTGTTTGAAAATATGTTGAGAAAGGAAAGGTCCGAGCCTTGCCCAAAAGGTGACATTGCCCACTCCCCCACCCCACCCCTCTTGACAATTGTGGAAGTTGCTAATGACGTCTGAGGGTGGTGGTGGTGGTGGTGGTGGTGGGGGAGTGGAGTGAGTTGTATGTGTGTCTGCACCCTTTCTACCCACAAAAAAAAACATTCCAGACATGGCACTTAATCTTGACGAACGTAATCTCAAGTACACTTGTCCTCTTCTTTCACCTCATCACTACCAATTAGACTACTGAGGGACTTGCTTAAATTGGAGGGTAATGGACACTGCTTTGATTGCAATCGCAAGGTACCATCACCTCCCCCCCACCTGTCATACCATCATCTTGAATAGGCACCCAGTTATGTCAATGTTTATACAAATACCTTTATATGTGAACCATGCGCAGGATTACAGTACGTCTCCCCAGTTCTCATTGTGCTCATGATGATAGTCGAGAGATGGCCCATCGTGTAAAGTCCATCTCCGCCTCACGTTTCACTTTTGAAGAGTTGCAGGCCATACGACAGGGTGGCAACATGGTATGTACTGTTGAGTGTATCCCATATTATCTCCGTAGAATGCTCGACTTGCATGGATGGCTACATGGACATCCAAAGACCGTTTTCCTGATTTGACTGAAGTGGATGCATTGCGTCGCCACCTACGCCAAAAGTACCTCTACCGCAAGTGGGCAAATGCAGCCTTGATCCCAGCAAACATGAATCAAAGTGCTGTACTACCCACAAGGACTTCTAGTGAAGATAGTAAGAGGTCATCCATCTTTAGGCGTGGGTCATCCAAGAGTGATTTGAACTCTTCCATCAGCTCCATCAGTGAACCACAGGAAGTAGAGCCTCCTACCAACAAGATGAAGCGCTTGAACATCAAGTCTGGAATTGTGGTGTACGACAGAGATGGGCATGACAGTCCACGATCACCTCCTCCTCCACTTGTTCCTGTTGCACCACCCACTCGACGATTCCTTGATGAAGGCAACATGCAACGATCACCCATCTCTGACTCACCCAAAGAACGTCCAACTTTTCATCAAGTGGATACCAAACTCAATTCATGGCAATACTTTGATGATGATGATGATGCCTTTTTCAAATTGATGCGCAATCGTGCTCAAACTAATCAACCAACCACTCCCACTACCCCAACTACCACCAGCAGCAATCCATTCAGAAAGAGTGTTGATAGCCAGCGTCATCCACCACTAGAAATGGAACGCAGTTTTAGTGAAAGAAAAGTACGCTCAGTAGCATTTAGTGAACTGGAAAGACCTCATTCCATTGGACCAACTGTTCCTCAATCCACAAGGCCCTTTTCAACTTTAGATGTCATCCCTCAGGTCTCAAGGACCTTTTCAACACCAGAAGTCATTTCATCCAATAATCCATTCCTACCACTTGTACAACAATCTCAACAGCGACCTCGTGCCACTTCATGGATAGCACCACCAACCTCCCATGGCCTCAATGCTCAATTCATGCCTCCTACGCAACCCAGAGCATTAGAGTGGACTGCCTCATCCACCACACAACAACAGCAACAACAACATTCCAACCGTAATCCAGCGTGGCTTTAATATCAACAAAAAACCTCTCATTCTTTATCTTCAAACTTGATACTGATGCTATTCACGCAATGCCTTGCATCCGTAGGCGTCTTGAACCCTTCCCCTTCAAACACATGCCCTAAATGTCCTCCACAAGCAGCACAAGTAATCTCCGTCCTTGTCACTCCAAAACTATTATCCACATGTCTCTCAACAGCCCCTGGAATCGCATCAAAAAACGCAGGCCACCCACATCCACTATCAAACTTGGTATCCGAGGTATAAAGAGGCGTCTCACATCCAGCACACCTAAACACTCCCTTTCCTTTAAATTTGTTGTATTGACCAGATCCAGCAGGCTCTGTTCCCTTTTCCCTCAAAATATGGTACTGCTCTGGATTCAGAATTGCTTTCCATTCAGGTTCACTACGTACAATTTTACTCATCCTGGCGTTGATTGTAGTCAACAATCGAAATCTCGATAATCTCAAAAAACGAAACATGTGATGACGTCAACATTACATTCCCCTATTCTTCATTTGCATAACAATAGCAACTTGCTTGGCCACTTGCTTTGAAAACACGCGTCTAAACCTTTCACTCTTCAACCTTCGTGCCAACACATTGGGTTTTTCGTACCTTGATCTCGCTCTTAATTCATGACGAATGTTGTTACGGTTGAGGAGTGAATTGAGTTGCCAATACGCTTGATCTGGGTTGTCACGGCGTACGAGGATGGAACGGCCTGATGCACTATCGGTTTTTAAATGGCGTAACGGGAGGCCTGTGGAGAAGAATCGACGCGCTGCAAACATCTCTTTTTTGAGAAAAAAATGAATTGTCGAGCAAGTAGGAGGATCGTGATTGGATTATTAGAGATTTACAAGTGGCCTGTACGTCGTGGGATATGTACGAGTGTGGTACCACATATTGAACCAGTGGTTCACATGTCCAAGAATGAGACGCGTGCCAAACTGTTTTACATGATGAAATGGTTCAAATATAAAGATGCAGTGAGATTATTGGTACAAAGGGACCAGGAGTTTGGTGAATTGAGTTATTCGCATGACTTTTACGCGTCAATGTACGTACGGATGCGTAACCTCAAGTTCAATAAGGATGTGTACGAGCATTTAACGCGTCAAGTGGTGCGACATGTTGCAAAGTATTACAGTCGGCCTGATAGTGGATTGGACTTCTTTTCATCAATTGTCAAGTTTGAAAGCACAAGGGGGAATACGGGTAAGGTACGGTGGATACATGTTGAAGCAAAGAGTCAAAGTGTCCCACTCCAACTAGAATTTTATGTATGGACATTACGTGGATATGGGCATAGTAGAAGGTTACAAGATACGTTGTGGATTGAAGAGGCTATGAAAGAGCGTGGAATAGTGCCTGATGTGGAGGTTTTGGAGAGATTGGCTTATGGTCATTTACTCCAAGGATCATTCAAGGAGGTTCATAGATTGATGCAGGATATGATCAAATATGGTTACTGGGGAAATGTGAGTGGATCATTCCTGTCCAGTCTTGCAAGGGGTTATTTGGCTCATGGGAAGCAGAACGAGTATCAAGTCGTGTTGGAGGAATTGAAAAAGCGACCAGAGATGCAGCTTTCCAAGGGATTATTGGCAGCACAAGTGTTTCATGCAGTACGATCAGACAACATTGTTGGGCTTGTACAGCCGCTAGAAGATTTGAACAAGACACGAAATGTCCTGGAGCCGCATGTAGCCAACGCTTTGGTCCACTACTTTGCAAGGATTAATAGTGGTACGCCCATTGCAACTCGATTGATTGGATTGATGGAGAAACGTGGACGTCTTCCTTCCATTTCAGTTGCTGGACATGTTTTCCCTCAACTTGGACTGCACAAGCCCACCATACACACTTACAATTCACTAATACATGGACACACATTGCTTGGCAAGATGGATGATGCATTGCAAGTCTCCAATCACATGAAGGAGTCCAACATACCCTTGGATGTTCGTACCTTTGCCATCCTTCTCAATGGTTACCTGGCACAAGGACAGACCAGGCAAGCATCAGCCCTCTTGGATGAAATGGATGCTCTCAATGTTGACTCTAATGTGGTTATTCACACTCAAATGATCAATTATGGTTTTGAATCCCTGGGATTTAGTGTAGCAGAACGTTTAATTGATGAAATGTCGGATCAAGGCATTCAGCCAGACTTGGTGGCTCATAGTGTCATGATCAAGGGTTATGTGTTCCATGGTGACCTCAACAAAGCATGGACAGAATACCAACGATTGCAACCAGATCCACACTCGCGCCAAATACTACTATCATGCATGTTGTTGGTCTCCAGTCAGTATGCAGGCAGTCAATTGGACGCTGTATTGAAGCAAATCAAATTGCACAACATTGTCCCAAATACCATCCTTTGGAACTCTATGATGGCCTGTGCCCTCAAAGATGATCGTGTCAACTATGCCGAACACATCTTTTCAACCTATTTAGAACGCGTACCACATGATCCAGCCTACAGTACACTCATGGCACATTATGCTCGTCATGGCAATATCCATCGCATTTCCTTCCTCTTCAAACAACTCAGGACGTTTGGACGCGTCAATGTGTTTGCATGGAACTCTTTTTTACACACCCACATTCAAAGAGGTAACATCAAGCATGCAGAAAGTCTCTTTTGGAATGATATGCGAGCAGATAATATCCTTCCCAACATTGCGACTTTTACAGTCATGATCAAGGGATGGCTTCGTGCAGGTAAACCCAGGGAAGCCAAGAGGTATTTGGATCTCATGCAACAACATGGCATTGAACCCAACAAGATTACACTCAAAACTGTAAAACATAACTTGTAAAGATGAGTCTTGAGAAAAAAAAATTCCTCTTTCCCAAAAAAAAAAGTCAAGATGGATCTGGAAATTGTCAACCAACTCGCAATCAGGGCACCTTCGCGTCTCATCACCCTAGATCTCTCAGGCACCTACCACATTCCCTCCTTTACCTTCCTCACTGCTGAACCACCTTCCACATCCTCCCATCCTCACCAAATCGCCTACCACCCAATCCAGAAATTCACCAAATTGAAATCGCTCTTTCTCACTCATGTTCAACTCGCTTCCCTCGATACCTTTCCACAATTCAAACAGTTACGCAAACTAGCTCTCCGCTGCAATTCCCTCCATGGCGGCCTATCTAACCTTTCACCTGATAACCTTCCACTACTGACCTGGTTGGATATCTCGTTTAATCCACTTGAATTGGGAGCACTACAACCCTTATCCTCCCATAAAAAACTAGCAGTATTACAAGTCTACGGTGCACGCATGTTTATCCATTTGAATCAAGCATGTGAACCACTCCATCCAATACGAACCACACTATTTGAAATGATTCCACAAGTACGCGCCATCAATGGATTTGACAGAGATAACAAGATGGATAAGTCTTCTTTTGACTTTTATTTGGATTTGAATGATTTGGTGGACCAGGTTATTACATCAACGTTAAAAAACAAATTAGTCGACATGTCGATGCAGTTGAATAATGTTGGTTTTGAGATGGCTAATGCGCATGTATCTGAAGCATTGGAAGCGATACCTTTGGCTACAAGTGATGGTGAGATGGAACATGTTGAATCAGAGGAGGATGGAACGGTTTATTCAATGGATTCAGAGGATGAAGGTGTGGTGTCGCGTAAACGCAAGAAGCCAGGATTGGAAGATTCGGATCAAGGTACGATTGAAGATGATGATGATGATGAGAATGACAAGAAAAGGCCAATGAAACGAATTCATCCATTTACTATTGTATTGCATGCTGATGAAAAGGAAGGTTGGGATGTATCGATTCATCAAGAAAATGCGGTTACAGTGACCAAAGTACTTTCCATGACAAAGATTAAGGAAAAGGATGAACGCGTGCAAGAACCTTTAAAGACACTCATTCGACTGATTTGTCAATTGCAACAAGGTGGTCGTAAATTCGATGATAAGGTTGATCATTTAGCGATGAGTATGGGATACGCCAACAAATGGGACATGTTGGAAGCGTACAAGGCACGCGTTGATTGGCCTGATGATTATTATCATGTTGAACAATCAGATGAAACAGATGAATCGTATGATCCTGATGCATTTGAATCAACAGATTCGTCAACAGATGATGAACAAGAAGTGGAATTACCAGCGACAGTTGCGTCACTCATTTACACTTGTTCGCAGGATTCAGAAGAATCTGTATCATCTGAAACCAGTCATCTGTCAACCACGCCAACGTTTCCCTTTCCTTCAACTCTGTACTTTGAAGCCGTACTTGAACAAAATGACATTTTGACTACAGCTACGATCCTAGCTCAAGACATGGATATTGCAGAAGAAGATAGGCAGGCACTTCAAGAATTCCATCGAATGTATGTTAGATTACGTAGACAGACCAATGCTTTATTGCCAACAATAAGGGATGTGGAAACCATTTACTCATTATCTCACTAAACTTGTGCCTTGAATTCCCTTAATTTACTATCGAATTCGTCTTTTGTTGCTCCATCATTCTCATCCAACCATTCCAAAACACTATCGGCAATCTGAATGGTTCTCCTGTCGCCACGATCTTTTGCCACATTCTTCACTTGTTCCACATGATTTTCTAAATCTAGTTTGGATCGGATTCGAAGTACACGTTCATCATCATCCTGTTTCAACTGCCTTGCTTGTTCAACCAATTCATCCACTTGTTGTTTTGATAGTGCAGATTTACTACTTGTAACAGTATATGCTTGCTTTTGTCCACTTGCAGACTGTGCAGTCACATTCAATATCCCTTCTTCATTAATGGCAAACGTGACATTCAACTTGACTTGTCCCTTTTTCCGCTTTGGCAGGCCATTTAAATCAAATTCACCAAGTACATGATTATCTTTTGAACATGGTCTCTCACCTTCCAATATGAGGATATGAATGGTCGTTTGATTATCCTTTGAAGTTTCGTATCCTTTTGTAGCTGCATGAGGTAGTGGAGTGTTGCGAGGAATAATGGGTGACATGAGATCTCCATGAACATCGATACCAAGGGTGAGGGGCGTAACGTCACATAGGACGAGTTGTGCTAATTTGTTATTGTGAACGAGGGCTTGACGGAGTGATGAGGCAAGGATTGCTGCACCACTTGCCACTGCTTCATCTGGATGGACTGTTTGGCAAGGCTGTTTGTCAAAGTATTCTTGAATTACTTTTTGGACTTTGGGGATACGTGTGCTCCCACCAACGAGTAAAATGTCTTCAATGTCAGGAACATCCATGCCTGCATCTGAGAGGACAGTATTGATGGTGGTGAGGGTACGTTTGATGAGGTCATCAATCAACTCTTCAAAGCGTGCACGGGATAATTCATAACTAAAGTCAATGCCATCCATGAGTGAGTCCACTTGGATGGTGGTGTTTACACTTGATGAAAGGACGCGTTTAGCACGTTCACATTGTGTACGCAGACGTCGTAATGCTTTTGGGTTGGTGGTGAGATCTTTGCCATGCTTTCTTTTAAATTCTTGTGCAAGGAAGGTAACAAGACGATCATCAAAGTCTTCTCCGCCCAATCGAGTGTCGCCACCAACTGCCTTGACTGTAAATTCACCTTGATTCAGTTTAAGGAGGGAAACATCAAAGGTACCACCACCCAAATCATAGACAAGGATGGTGCGTTGCTGAGCACGATTGAATCCATAAGAAATGGCAGCTGCAGTAGGTTCATTCAGAATACGAAGGACATTCAAACCTGCAATTTTACCTGCATCGCGCGTTGCTTGTCTTTGAGAGTCATTAAAGTAGGCAGGGACGGTAATGACGGCATCTGTGACCAATTCCCCAAGGTACTTTTCAGCATCCAATTTCAACTTGGAGAGTACCATTGAAGATAACTGTTCAGGAGTAAATGTTTGCTTTTGACTTTTGTACGATACTTGAATAAGAGGTCGATTGTTGGAATTGATGACCATGTAGGGACGTAATTTGAGGTCTTGAGTGACGTGTGGATCGTTGAATCGACGTCCAATGAGCCTCTTGACGCCAAAAATGGAATTGGTGGGATTAATGTCAACTTGATTAAAGGCAGAATTGCCAATCAGGCGTTCTTTTCCAGTGAATGCGACGTAGGATGGAGTGAGGTTGTGCCCTTGGTCATTTGGAATGATTTCAGCACGCTCATTTCGCCAGACAGACACGCAAGAGTAGGTTGTTCCCAAATCAATTCCAATTGGCGATGAAGATTTCATGACAAAAAGATTTTACGAGGAGGCATCACTGGACACTCTGACTCTAGCACCAAGCTCCATCCACTAGACTCCATCACTAGGGGGGTAGGGTGAACTATTAAATATGGAGCGAGCACGTTTCATGAATGCCAAGCACACCTCGGACGTGGGTACATCGATTCTTGCACCACTCCAACTCGCAAATGGATCAAGATAAGGGTTATCCGCCACCACCACCAAACTATGCATACCCACAACAGCCACAGATGGGCTACCCACCACAGCAACAATCCTATCCACCATCCCAGCAACAGCAATCTTACCCACCTCAACAGGGAGGATACAAACAAGACCCCTACTCACAGCAACAAGGAGGATATGCAAACTCTTATCAACCACCTGTGCAAAGTGGAGGCTATCAACAGCAGTATCCACCACAGCAATCGGGTTACCCTGGTCCTGGACCATCCTATGGTGGTGGTGCTCCTGTTATTGTACAAGCTCCTCCTCAAAAGGACAATACTACAAAGAACCTCTGTCTCGGATGTGCCATTGGCTCCTGTTTGTGCTGCTGTTTGGATGACTGTTGCTGAGAGATGCAATGGCAGTCACAAACATCTTTTTCCGATAAAAAATGTCTGATCCTGTTGTCACTACTGCTGCTGCTGCTGCACCCAAGCAAAAGAAAAAGGAAGGTGCTTCATCCCTTGAGGTAACCCCTTCCAATCACTCAATCCCACTCAATCCCCTCATTAGATGACTCCTCAACCTGACTATATGCAGCATCGCATCACCATGTTTGAAACCTTGAAAAAGATCCAAGATGCAGAGATTGCCAGCAAAGAACGCGTCCCTATTCAAATCACCCTTCCAGATGGAAATACCAAGGAAGGTACTGCTTGGGAAACCAGTCCAATCGACATTGCTAAATCAATCAGCAAATCTCTCCTTGATCGCATCGTTATTGCACGTGTTGATGGTCAAGTATGGGATTTAGGTCGTCCCCTTGAATCCTCTTGCAAATTAGAATTGTTGGATTTTGACCATGATGAAGGTAAACGCGTCTTTTGGCATTCCAGTGCTCACATCCTTGGTGAAGCCTGTGAACGAAAGTACGGTTGTCATTTATGTATTGGACCACCCCTTGAAGATGGATTTTATTATGAAATGGGTATGCCAAGTGGTCATTCTGTCACTCCTGCCGATTATCCTGCATTGGAAACACTTGCAAAGAATATTGTCAAGGAAAAGCAGCCATTTGAACGATTGGTCATGACCAAAGACAACCTTTTGGAAATGTTCAAGCACAATGATTACAAGGTCAAGATTATTCAAAGCAAGATTCCAGATGGTACGTCTACCACTGTCTACCGCTGTGGTCCTTTGATTGATTTGTGTCTTGGTCCTCATGTGCCCAATACTGGACGTATCAAGGCATTTGCGGTTACCAAGAGTTCCGCTTCTTACTTTCTTGGTGACCAAAACAACGATACACTCCAACGTATTTATGGTATTTCCTTTCCAGATTCCAAGCAAATGACGGAGTACAGGGCATTCCTTGCTGAAGCAGCTAAGCGTGATCATCGCAAGATTGGTGTTCAGCAAGAATTGTTCATGTTTCACGAACTCTCTCCTGGCAGCGCTTTCCTCCTTCCTCATGGTGCACGCATTTACAATACCCTCGTTGACTTTATGCGTGCAGAGTACAGAAAACGCGGATTCCAAGAAGTCATTTCACCAAACATTTTCAACTCTAAGCTTTGGGAAACAAGTGGTCATTGGCAACATTATCGTGATGACATGTTCCTCATTGACGTGGATAAGGAAAAGTTTGCACTTAAACCAATGAACTGTCCTGGCCATTGTCTCATGTTCAAGAACCGTGAACGCAGTTACCGTGAACTCCCTATTCGTATGGCTGATTTTGGTGTCCTTCACAGAAATGAAGCTTCAGGTGCCTTGTCTGGCTTGACTCGTGTACGCCGTTTCCAACAAGACGATGCTCACATCTTTTGTCGTCAAGATCAAATCGGAGTTGAAATGACCAACTGCCTCGACTTTTTACAACATGTCTATGGTATTCTTGGTTTCCAATTCTCCCTTAAATTGAGTACGCGTCCTGACAACTTTCTTGGTGAAATCAGTGTCTGGGATGCAGCTGAAGCACGTCTTTCCAGTGCCCTTGATGAATTTGGTCATCCATGGACCGTTGACCCAGGAGATGGTGCCTTTTATGGCCCCAAGATTGACATTACAGTCTCTGATGCTCTTCGCAGAAAGCATCAATGTGCCACCATTCAACTTGACTTTCAACTCCCAGAACGATTTGGACTTGAATTCCGTTCAGCTGACACTCAATCCAATGACGGAGGTGCCTTCCAACGCCCCGTCATTATCCATCGTGCCATCCTCGGTAGTGTTGAGCGTCTCATGGCTATCCTTTGTGAACACTTTGGTGGTAAATGGCCATTCTGGCTTTCACCTCGTCAAATCGTCATTATTCCAGTTGCTGCACCCTTCTACGCCTATGCTGAACAAGTTAGACAGAAATTACATGATGCAGGCTTCCATGCTGATGCAGATGTAAGCGACAATACTCTCAACAAAAAGATTCGTAATGGTGAAATTGCTCAGTACAACTTTATTTTCGTGGTTGGTGAAGAAGAAGAAACCACTCAAACTGTCAATGTCCGTTGTAGAGATGATGTAGGTACCAAAGCAAAGGGACAAACACAATCTTTTGATTCCGTGTTGGCTAAATTGATTGAATTGAAGGAGACGTTTGGTCAGAAAAGTAAGATTTAATCAGTCAATAAAGGTGAATCCATGACTGCAAATCCAACTGCTACTCCACCTTCTTTTGTATCGCTTGATTTCGTTCTCATCAAATGTCCTGCACTTGAATTCATGTGGACAGTGGAACCTTGACTTACCCATACACCATAAATACCCAATTCAGAAACTACATCAACAGCATGGACCTCACCACCCTTTACAAACCAACTTGCCAAGGGCTGAGGTTGAATCAAATCCATTAAAATGTAACCTTGACGTTCATCACTTGACATGCTAGTCAATGCATCAACTAAATCTTGGCCATAGAGGTTATTACCACCACCTTCACGTTGAGGTTTCAATACAAACTGATCAGGGAAGTTGAGTGCCTTTTCAATCACATCTGACGACGCATCACCATCCAAGGGGTACAGTCCAGTAAATGAAGATTTCAAGAGAGGGATTGCATCTTTTGTCAATCCACTAGAGACTCTCTCAAGCATTCCAGGAACAGACAACACTTGTTGAATCTTTTTGGTTCCTGCAAGATGATAAGCTACACTTGGACACTTTACAGCTTTAGAACGTTCAAGCATCCTACGTGCAGACCATTCCACATCACTTGGATAATCATTTGGATGGTACCCTGCTCTAAAATACACTACAGAAACCTCCTTTTCCTTGTAAAAGAGTGCTTTTGACACCTCATGTCTATATCCATGTTGTGCCAATTGAGCAAGGGTGACACGTTCCATTTTGATACCATGACGATTAAAGAGTTGGTATTCAATACCACGTTGATCAAATCGGTTACGTTCACCATCTTGTACGAGGATAAGGATGATTGCTTTGGGGACACTGTAAAGTTCATGGGCTTTGGCAAGGGCATCTGGGATACCTGTGGCTGCACGTTCATTATCAGGAAGGTCAGTTGAGATGTTGATGGTGGTGTCGATTGATTCTTGACGGTAGAGGAAGGTGTGAAGACGCGATACAATGGACGACAAGTGTGAAAATGAGGATGCCATGGTATTGAGTTCGACTTGGTAGAGTTGGGATGCATCACTGGTTGATGGTTGATGAAGGAGGTAATCACTACGATGACAACCAAGGTGAATATCAGTTGCAAAGCCTTCAGTATGGCATTCAGTATAAATGTCAAATAATCGACGAGTAAAGGCATCGACTGGCAGTACACTAGGAGAGATGAGGACAACAAGTGGCCACTGTACTTTTTAAGGGACGCGCTAATAAACTCATAGTCTTGTGCAATGTTATCAACGAGTTGGTTAAAGTGAGGTTGAAGTTGATGGGCTAATTGGTAACAGGATCGTGGGAATCGTGTTGGATAGAGTGCAAAGGGTGCGTGGATAGCGTAGATGGATGCCTGAGCATCTGATGGGACTCTGTCGGTTGGTGGACGGATCACAAGGCCATTAGCGAGTGCCCAATCAATTGCCAATGGTGTGAGGTGAGGTACGAGATCTTGTCGCGTCATGCCAAAAAGTTTTACGAGGTCGCCTGCAGACTAAAACCTATTCTTTTTATTTAAAAGGATACAAAGTGAATGTTTGCAGCGTGCAAGTGTTGCAATACATCGGCCTTGTCATGTGATGAGCAATAAATCTGTAAACGGACCAATGCCATGCCAGTAACCCGGTCCAATCCATGGGGACAGACACCACATACCTTGATCACATCTAGTTGCAAAAGGGGCGTAAGGATGTCTGCAATGGTACGTGTGAGGTAACCTACTTGGTTATGGTGCGTGTTGAATACGTCAAGGGTAGTGTCGTTAGGGTAAGCGATGGAAATCTCTTGTATAATGAAAACTTGCTCACCTTGTTGAATAAGAGTTGAAAAGAAGCGAGCACCAACCACCATGGTGATAAAGAAGCCAATACATTCCAATTCAGGGGATACGATGGTGGGTGTAGGGGAAGCTGGCAGAGGTGAGGTTGGTGGGGAAGCAGTAGGCTGACTGTATAGGGCGACTGGGTTGAACAGATCAAGAGAATCTGACTTGGGGATGATGTGAGGATTAAATTCACGATGCTCAAAGGTAAAACACTTCATAGGGGGGATGTTGTTGTAGAGTGGGAGAGTGAGAAAGAGAGAGAGAGAGAGTTTCAAAGAAGGAAATGAATGCACCCAGACCAAGTCCTTTCATCCCTCTTTTATGCAACTCCCTTTCATCACTCTGTTCACTATTTCCATTCAACACCACCACACACATTACTTGAGCAGGCCAGGACGTGCATGCCAATAATCCTCACCATAACTGACCAACAGTTGCTGATGAAGCTTAATATCCTTGCTGGCAACATACATGGGATAACAAATCCCCTTATGCATCACATAAATCTGCCTTACATTCCTAATGTCCTGCGTAGCACCATGATTCACAAATCTTATTGGATTCCCAGCATACTTTGCATTGATCCCTAACCGTTCAAAAGGCTTATTAGTCCTCGTATCATGAATCTGTACCCAATCACCATATCCCCATGTATAAGCAGTATCCTGAGTACGATGCGTCATGACACCCGTGTACGGTCCAATCACTTCCCATTTCTTGATTGGTCGACTTGCAAACATTCCCCAATGCATATCGTCATCCACCCATCGAACATATGCTCGCGACATTGCATCTGAACGGTACCATTGTTGCATTTCATGTGAGGTGCGAGGGTTGGTGGAATCGCGAACATTTTCATCAAGGTAATCTTTGTACATGGTACGATATTTGGAAAATAGATGAGCCATTTGATTATCTGGATCGTGTTCTGGGTCTGTGAATTTGATAAATGGCATTATAGAACGGTCTTGGATGAGACGATCAAGCACAACAATGTCGAATTGTTCAACGTGATGTTCTGGGTAGTAATGAGCATAAACAAAAATGTGTTCAGGGGATGTGTTGACATTTGTGGTATTTTTGAAGGGTGATGGACGCCATTCGATGGCCATTATGGTTGGAATTAAGAATACAAGTGAGAATAATTGCATGATGAAAAAAGTACTTGTGACTGCCTTTCGGGAACACTTTTGCAAGTGTTGCAGGTTGTATGCGCTTGTTTCGGAAGTTGGACGAAACGAGCCATCTCTCACGGTTGGGGAAAATGGTTAGTCGCTTCCGTGTTTTGAAAAAAAGTGATATAAAGGCACACATCCGTCAGTTGATAGCGCACGCCACCTCACTATAGAACGACTGATGGACCGACTCTCACCTCCTCTCTCGGATGATCAAGTGCCACTACGTCAGGCTCAACTCAATAGGTTGTGGGCAATTGAGCAACATGAGCGGATACTCTTGCTCAAACTCCGATTGCTGAGTCAAGCAAAGCACTACATCCACTCTCAGCTGTCTGGTGAGCAGCACACAATTCCTTCTGAGCAAGTGAGCCAAGTGCTCAATGCAGTAGACACCACCACAATCCAAAGGGGAACTTCCCATTACCTAAAACGACTGATGGACACTTCTAATGAACACAGGGCAAAACGAGCAAGAATAACCAGTTGGATGACACACATTGAACCACCACCACATCCATCACTGCAGGTCCAGTCCCTACTAAACGACACTGAATAAATCCATAAGGATAAATGTGCACATCTATTACACCCACTCTAGTCTTAAATCTTTGGTCCACTAAGCAAGCCGGATACAGCGCCAGTAACTCCTGAGACAGTGCCAGTAACTGCGCCGGTAACTCCTGAAACAGTGTTGGACACAGAGGTACCATAATAGTCATAAGAGTTGCTGTAAGCATAACTACAAGCGGAATACTGATAGCCATCATAGGCGTTGAGGCAGCAATAGGAAGTACCATAATATGGAGTACAGTTTCTGAAACTTAGCGAATAGTAGTAATATGAAGCAGGAACTGATTCCACAGGAACGGAGGTGGCAAGGAGTGCGACGGCAGCGAGGGCAATGGCGGTGAATCTCATGGCGCAATTAAAAAAGACTAGTCTACAGGGGGTGATGAGTGATGAAGGGGGGAATGTGGTACAGTTGTATGTAATAAAAGGGCTATAAAACGTTGGCTGATGTGGAGTGGAGTGGAGTGGAGCAAAAAAGTTGGTTAGCCGTCACAAGGACTTTTTTAATAGAGCGTCGTGTGGGGCCAAGTCCACGCTCGGCTGGGAACCACTCCTGGGCGAGAGCTCATGTTGGAAAGACCGCCCTTATCAGTTTTAAAGGGTTCAGCTGACTGGTTTTTAGCATTTGACGCGTCCATGTACTTTTCATGGAGTCCCAGTAACCATTCCATTAAAATCTGAAGGATCATCCATGTCTAGATGGAAGCCTCGTATCAAGCACAGTCAAGGTTATAGGTGACATGCATCACTTTTTGAACATGAAAACTTTTTGAGAAATTCTTATTCAAGATGATGCTGACACGATTGATCAAGCGACCACCACGCTCATCACTCCCAAATCTTGACACCATTCAACCTTCCACTGGATTAACCGCACTTTCACAACATGAATTGAGGATACGGATCAAAAGAATCAAACAATTTCAACAAATACTCTCAAATAGGGTCATTGCAGACAGTGGACACCTGTTTAAAGCGTATTTGGATGCAATACAAGTGCCTGGTGGACATACATGCATTTCTGCACAAGAATTACGCGTCACTCGAACACTATTGCGTGAATCTCCCGATTATCGTACAAATGAACGCGTTTTACACGTGTTGGAGATGCATAAACGACTGTATGGACTTGCAAGGCAGGATTGGAAAGAGTATTTTTATGCATTGGGAAGATGTGGGCATTATAGACAGTTGAAAAGTGAATTTAGAGCCATGGAAAGGTCAGGAATGAAGGCAGATACACTCATGTGGAATGCAAGATTATCTGCAGAGTTGTTGGATGGTGGCATGTGTTTGTGGAGAGCACGCGTGGTACTGAATGAGATGAAGAGATGTGGAGTTGCGAGGGATGCCAACACTTTTGCCAACATCATTGAGGCATGTTTGGAAAAGAAGGGTGGTGGAGTGGATCGAGTGCAAATTGGATATTGGTTGAATGAGCTGATGACACTGTACGACAAGGAAAGTGGTAAAAGTGGACCATTGATTGGATACATGCGAATTCTGCGTCAATTGGATGGTGCTGGACTATTACAAGATGCAATGCGGTTCATGGATTGGTTGATGGCAAGGGGAATTGGAATGGAAGGTGGATGGGTTCAAGTGGTCATGACCAACATTCGGACACGGTGGATGATTGAACAGCGTGATTTGGAAGGTTTGGTGACCTTGTATCACTCCACAACTCACAAACCAGCTGCAACACATTATGCATTCATCACAGCATTTGCAGTATTGCAGGATTTGCCAAACCTTAGCATGGCATGGGACAATATGCTCACATCCAACATTGTTCCCAGTGCACAAGTGGTGCAAAAGGCACTCTTTTCCTACAAGAGGAAGCGACACATTGGTGGAATGAGACGTGTGATGACCACTGCAGAACACTGTGATGTTCCACTCGACCTCTACGTCCTTGTTGAATGGATGCAAGCAGAATGGCAACACGCAAAGCGACTAGTAACCTCAAATCAACACATGGCTCACACCAGAGCTGACAGTGCTTCCATTGCACTCTACCAGTTCAGCAAAGGTGACCACAAGGCATTCCATGCATCACTAACCACACATTCCACCTCTTCATTGCTCTTCAACGCACTACTCCTTCACCTAGCTCGTACATCCCAACATTCCAAGGCTAAACAACTTGTCACTTACCTTGAATCCACCACTGTCCACATCCACACCGCCATTCTTGACCAAATAAACTTTTCATGACTGCTGCTCCATCTGCAAACGGCTGGGATCTCTCCACCCAACAATTCCACGGTGGTCAAGATTGGAAATACCTCAGTTCATTCGTCGAGGACTTTAGCGTAACCACCAATGGCCTAGGAACACCCACATCAGGCCTAGATGCAGTCCGCTCATCACTCTCCACAATTGATCATTACCCAGCAGCTGATCAAGAACCAGCCCTTACTTCTCTCGCTACCTTCCTCTGGCCATCCACAGCATCACTCAACACTCCTAAATTAATCCTTGGTAATGGAGCAAGTGAATTAATTGATTTGGTGATTCGGTACGCGTCACTCTCTGGTCCTTTTAAATCAGGTCCATGGGTCACCCAGTACAAGGAATACGAACGTTCAGCACTTGCAAATGGACGAACTGTCATTCCAAATGATTCAGATGAACGTGCTGCACTCCTAGCACTCATTAATCCATGTAATCCTACTGGTGATTATATGAGTCCTGATAAGGTTGCTGAATGGATTGGACAGCATGCATTGGATGGTGCGACTGTGCTCGTTGATGAATCCATGCAGCCATGGCATGGACCTGGATTCAGGGAAGAATCGCTCGTATCCACTAATCATGTTGAGAAATTACTTGTGGAGCGTGGGATCCAAGTTTATGTTGTGCATTCATGGACAAAGTTGTGGTCATGTACTGGGATTAGACTTGGTTCTGTTGTTACGCCAACGGCTGATCATGCTCATGGATTGAAAAAGATTCAAGTGCCATGGAGTGTTAATTGTCTTGCATTGGCATTTTTGGATGCAGTGACGAGGGATGTTGAGTACTTGAACAAGACGTGGCAAGTGACGCCAGAGTGGAGAAGAGGTACTGTTGAGTGGTTGGAGACTGTGATGAAAGTCAAGGTGTTTGGTGAATCTTTTTTGAGTTGGGTGTTGATTGATGTTGGAGAGGGAAGGAGAGACAAGGTGGTGGAGATGGTCAAGAGGGCTAGGGTTGCTGGTGTGCCTGTACGTGATTGCATGCCTGGATATAGCATGGGAACATTTGTGAGAATTGCAGTTAGAGAACCTAGCAAGTTGGAGGTACTCAAGGCTGCATGGGTTGGTTTGGAGAATTCTGATGAATAGATGAGTTTATAAAAAGGTTTCCCATGGTTTCTTTTTAGGTTGATGGGAGGATGGTTGAGGAGTAGAGGGATTGAGTTGAAGATGAATTTGTTTTACTCCTGGAATAGGTTGACCTGTTTGAATAAGCTCAACCAGTTGTTGAAAGGACAAGTCTATATAGTCATCTTTGACTGTGGATTGTACTTGATCCCATGAAATTGGTTCAATGCATCTATGGAAGGGTTGAGTAAGAAGGTAAATGATATGATGCTTGTTATAGTAGAACCATTTGGCATATTCTGTACGTTCATCCACCTTGTCAGCCTCTGTATTTGCTAGAATGTTGGCCAACCCAGCCTAGAGTAGAATGACGCGTGACCAGCCAAGGATTACTTGGAATTGTGCATCACTCTCAAAATCATAAGCCTTGAATTTTTCCATGAGGATTTTTCTAATTGATTTTTCCACGAAAAACTTTTTCATCTCTCCCAAAAAAAAATCATGCAACTGGTTGCCCTTTTCTTATTGAGTGCTTTGCTTGCACATGCTGAACCACAATATCCTAATCGTGCAGTTATCAGGTCATCACGCCGCCCACCACCTTGTGTTTATTATGTTCGAACTTCCTCTGGCAGACGTGTAAAGCGAATCAGTCGTAACCCCAACTGTATTCCCACTGCAGCTCGTGCACGTCGTTACCGTCCAAGGCCATCTGCTCGTGCAAGACGTACCTCTTATTACTAACCTCCCCCTCCAAGCTGGCCTTGCGTTTATTTAGTAAACTCTCTCTCTCCCCACTTACCCTCTCTTGAACTTGTCCACCACATGTTGTGCAAGACAATAGACTGGATTGATTGTCTTGAGCCCAGGTTCACCCAACATGGATAAGCCAGCAAGTCCAAACAATGTATGAAACACATCAGGATAATCACCTGGCCTATCAGCAATTCCTCCCAACTCTGCATCCTGACACGATTTGATGAATGCTTTGAGCTTGTCTCCTTGTATCACATGCAACTGATCAATCATGACGAGTGAAGAGAGTACCCACCACGAATAACACACATCTTCCTTCTTTTCAGGCCTACCATTCAATCCACCATTTGGCAATTGTCGCTCACTCAACCACCAAGCAAGTTCCTTTTGGTCAATCCTATTCAATGCATTGCAGATGGAGAGGACACCAGTACAACAAAACACTTGTCCTGCATGAGATTCAGCTTCAATGACCCTCCCAAATCCTCCATCCAAGTTCTGACAGGCTACAATGTAATCTACTGCTTTGGTTGTATCGATTGCATCCAGTCTATTGAGGATAGATAGGCATGAAATTGCGCAATAAGAGAATCGAGTGTCTACTTCACCCCATTCATCGCCTTTAAATGCACCAGATGGCTCTGATAGTTGTGTAATGTAAGTCACAATACGTTCTGTATCAACTCTATCCAATGCATCATAGGTGAGGAGTACTTGTACTGCGGATAGAGTGTAGAGGAGATGAGCATCATGGTCTGGATGACCAGAGAATCCACCGTTATCCTGTTGGCATTCAAGGATAAAGGAAATGATTTGTTCACAATCAAGTGCATCGAGACGATCAAGGAGATCCAATGCAGTAATTCCCCAATAAATACCACTGGAACGCAAGTGCTCGCTCATCCAATATTCTAATCCATCCTTGTTGGATAATTGTTGGATAAATGTGACAATCAAGTCACGATTGAATTCTGTCATGAAAAGAATTTGGACACCAGTTATTGGATTGGAAGTTCATGCGCGTCTAACCAGTCCCAAACTCTTCTCTCGTACACTGATTGTCCGTGATTTTAATTTGTGTAGGTGGTGGGAAGGTAGAGTGGGATCAGGTGGAAAATACGCGTGTGACATGGATGGATGCAGCTCACCCAGGCACACTGCCCGTACCTACTGCTTCCCTGTCTCATGACCAGAGTAGGTACTGAACCGTACAAGTGTAGAGTTGGCCATCAAGGCTGTATTGGCATTAGAAGGCCAGCCTCAACCAACATTCAACTTTGACCGTAAACATTACTTTTATCCAGATTTGCCAGCTGGGTATCAAATCACACAAAAAAATAGCACGCGTTTACACTATTTAGTGATGATGGTGGATAGATCCAATTGGAAGAAATGGAATATTAAGACTGACAAAATGGGATGGTATGCAAACGCCATTGACTGTTACTATTCAACAGTTTCAATTAGAACAAGATACAGGGAAATTGATTCATGGTGAAGATGGCTTGCGTATTGACTTGAACCGTGCAGGAGGTACACTGTTGGAAATTGTATTGGAACCAGAACTGAGGTCGGCACTGGAAGCAGCAGCTGCATTTCGTAAAATTCAGCATATCCTTACCTCTATTGGTGTCTGTGATGGCCATATGGATAAAGGGTCTATGCGATGTGATGCCAATGTATCGATACGGTCTGGTGATGAGGTATCTGCAAGATGTGAAGTGAAGAATATCAATAGTCCACGATATGTTGCCATGGCCATTGATTACGAAATTAAGCGACAGAGGGAACTGATGGAAAAGGGAGAGAAGGTGGATTGGGTGGAAACGAGAGCATTTGATCCAGAGAAGCGGACAACACGGCTCATGAGGAAAAAGGATACGCAGGCAGAGTATTGTTATATGGTGGATGGGAATCTACCGACTGTGAAGGTGAGTGAAGGGTTTGTAAAGAGGATCAGGGGGTCAATTGGAGTTCTGCCTGATGAAGAAAAGGACGGATTGGTGAGCAAATATGGGTTGAGTGTGGAGCAGGTGATGGTGATGGTGAATGTGGATGGTGGACAAGATGTATTTTGTAGAATGGTGGATGAGGGAATCAAGCCTACCAGTGCCTTTTATTGGTTGTTTAATCAAGTGATGAGGCACGTGAATGCAAGTGGAGAGTCCTTTTTAGAGATTGTGAACAAAGTGGAAGATTTAGTGCAATTGGTAAAGGCAGTGGATGATGGAAGACTGACAAAATCTGTGGCAAGTAGGATGTTGAGCACACATCTTGCTGGTGGTACAGGCAGCCTTGCTAGTCAACTCAAAGCACTCAAGGTCGACACTCCCACTGACCTCACACAGATCTGTACTCAATTGCTCACTCGTCATCCTGACAAGGTTCAAGAGTACTTGGATGGCAAGACCAAAGTGCTGGATTGGTTCATTGGTCAAATCCTCAAACAGAATCGCTCGCTCCATGTCCCTACCATTCGTGACTGCTTGTTGAATCTCTTTAAAAAATGAACAATTCTCACGTTATTCTTCATACTTCAGTCGGTGATATTTCCATTGAACTCTACTGGGATCACGCGCCACGTACATGTCGTAATTTCTTTGAATTATCCAAACGTGGATATTATGACAACACGATATTTCACCGAATTATTCCTGATTTTATGATTCAAGGTGGTGATCCTACAGGCACAGGGCGTGGGGGTTCTTCCATTTATGGTGACGCGTTTGATGATGAGATTCATGGAGATTTAAAGCATACAGGGGCAGGAATACTGTCCATGGCAAACTCTGGACCACATACTCAAGCATCTCAGGCAAGTAGACACACATTTAAACTGTAATTATCACCACTATAGTTTTTTATTACGTTGGCACCTACGCCTTGGTTGGATGGTAAACACAGTATATTTGGACGCGTCAATAGTGGCATGAAAATTGTCAAAAGACTTGGATTGGTGGCAACAGATTCTAATGATCGACCCAAAGAACTAGTAAAGATTCTGCGAGCTGAAGCCATTGATACATTGTGATTATCCATTCAGTGGTACGAGTGTGTTGATGACCATGTACCGTGAAAATGTAATATAAAGCCATCGAAACCACACCATTTGACTGGAATGTTGTCGCATGGCCTTGACTGCAATGAGGTACTCTTCAGGAGTGCTGATACAGCGCAACGAATCCTCTTGATGGGATGAAAAGATGGCATCGAGAAAAGAAAGGTATTTGCGGAGTAATGGGACGGATTCCAGGACATGTACGGGGATGTTGGACTGTCTAGAGTAGAGTGCGACACCATGATAAACTGCCATATGATTGACATGTCCTGATACGCCATATTGGTCAAATGTGATAATCTAAAGGCGATGAGTGAACTATATGCGCGTGTATGCTACTTGATTGATTGAATGTTGGATAACGTGGGTTTGTACAAGAGATGAGACGACAGCTGCTGGCCATACACGCGTTGGATGGTCCTTTGTTTGGTCATTATCCAATACAGTGACAGAATTGGAGGGAATGCCTAATTGCTGAGCTGATTGAACAAGTTCATCCCGTCTAATGCTACCCAAACCATCGTAATCACCACTGGATAGACATAGAATGTGTACTTGATGCCCTTGGTTGCGTAATGCGAGTAGAGTTGGTGAAAAGAACATGCATTCGTCATCTGGATGAGCAGTGACGAGGAGGACGTTTTGAGAAGGGGTGGTGAGGATGGATGGCATGTGGATGCGTTTGGAACGGTTGTTTAGGAGGCGCATGTAGTACAAGGTGGCTGTGATGAACAAGCCGAGGAGCACAATGCCTTGCATTTCTCTTTCAAAAATGAAGATTTTGATCCAATCACCCAATATCAGTCTACCACGTTCACCATTGGCGCTGGAATTAGCATCAGAGTGTACGATTGAGGGTATCAAGACACTTTTGTTTGGAAAAGAGGATACGGATGAGATTTGTGTGGTTTGTGGTGGACGTGTATTGGAGAACCCAACGACTTTGGAAGCACTTGCAGAGGTACCTCTCCTGTTCCTATAGGGATAAATGTGTAGAAACGAGATGTGCCATTTGTGATTCATGTGATGGCAAGAAAGAGAGAAGAACATTGGTCAACTGTGTTGGCAGGTCGGATGGAAGAATTACCAATTGTAGCTGTGGAAGAGGCCATTGTACCAGAGGAAACGGGTTCAGAGACGATCGAGGAAGTGTCATCGACTGCAGTGCCACTACCAAAAGAAGAATTTACATTCCATCTCATCACGATCGGTGGTCAGCCTTATTTGCTCAAAGTGCCAAAGAATCAACCACGTACCACCAGCCTACCACCACCACCACCTCCTGCAGCCATTCCACCTCAGCCAGCAGCAGCAGCAGCAGCTCCGCAACTGGCACACCCACAGGATGATCAAGCACGTAGACGCGCTCAAGATGTCCAACTATTACTCAAACTCTTTTTTGTAAGCTGGCTCTTTTCTCAAGGTGCAAATCAAACACGTACAGTTCTCATTTACTCCACAGCTGCATTGCTGTTCCTATGGCAAACGGGTCGACTAGAGTGGGTGTGGGATGTGTACCAGCTCATCAATCCACCTCAACCCACTCCGCCGCCACAGCCAGATCAACAGGATGTGCCAACGTGGAGAGTAGCAGTATCAGCCTTTTTCTCCAGTCTATTCCCTACAATTGATGCAGAAGCAGCGGCAGCATTTGCAGCAGCAGAGGAAGCCGCGCTATTGGAGAATGAGCAGTGAATATTGTCAATCTCCCTAAAAAAACTTTAAATTCCACATTCTAGATTTCTCACAGATTCACCATTATGAGAGGCCCAACAGTTGCACTTATTGTACTCTACGTACTCGCATTCATCGGTTTAGGATGGAATTACCTTAAATCTCGTCACAAAATCTACCTCATCCTCCCACTGACTGCACTTTTCAACATTGCTATTGGGATTTCCTGTGGATACAATGGTCGGGTATGGTGGTGGTGGGAATCACGTGGATTAGAATCCAGGTACATTTGGCTCGCTACCCAGTTTTTATCTGCAATCTCGCTCTCTATTTTGACTACATGTATGTGGTATTTGGTTCGTACATGGGCAATTGCAACCAAGGACAATGGCGTAGTCTCTGAATCAACCCTCAGCGTACTTGGTACCACAGGTTATGTCATGATCCCTTTGTTTATTGTGAACCAGTTGGTACAGTTGGCATTTGATGTGATGTTGACTGTTTTCCACAAATCTGATTCATATGAAGGATTCCTAAACCTTGTAATGAGGGCTCAAGGAGGCTTACGTATTACTCAGGTTGTCACAAGTGTCTTTGTGTTTGGATCTGGGACTGTGTGGATGGCTTGGATGTATGCTAAATTACGCAATGGTCCTGATGCAGCCTTTACTCCAAAGCGGTACGAAGCCTTTTACTTGTCCTTGCTATTCTTTATTGTGATGTTTTGGACGTTGCCCATCTGGCATGATGATGACATGTTGGTGCTCTTTGATGTCGTTGTCTATGTGATGTTGACGTGGCCTGGTATGTTGGTGGACATTTGCACAGCTCCATTCAAGCCTGACCCTGTTCCACTTGTTGAGGAATGAAAACCATTAAATTTCCGATAAAGCACTGGAATTCCCTGCCTTGTGTCATGCATTCACAGCCTTTCTTGTGACACTCTGCACTGAATTACTTACGTAATGAAACCGTGGAATTGGTCCTTGGCGAACGTGAAACTAGGATCACGCAAGGATATTTTTAGCCTAAAAAAACCTTATTAAACCACTTTGATTTTCACATTCCACTCATCCCTTCACACTCTCACATTTAACGCATATCCCCTCATCACATCATGCAAGGCACAACAATCGCCCTCCTCATCTTTTACGTCCTCGCATCCATCCTTTTATTATGGAATTTCCTCAGATTCCATGGTAAAATCTACCTCATCATCTTATTATCCGTCCTCCTCAACATTGCTATCCTCATCATATATGAATTCTCCGTGGGCCCATGGAGTCCCGATAAGTGGGATTACTTTAAATCCATCTGGTTTGCTGCAGGCCTGCTGTCCATGCTCGCGTTCGCTATCCTGTCCTTATCCACATGGTACTTGGTTCGTGCTTGGTCATTTGCAGTCAAGGACAATGGCGTAGTCTCGGAGTTTAGCCTTAGGAAACTCCGCGTCACCTCAATCGTCATGATTGTATTGTTTATTGCTGATCTGTTGGTACAGTCGATATTTGATGTGATGATGTTTGCCACTCGTGGAACGGATACACTCCCTGGTGATTTTTATCGGGCTTTATCCAAGGCTTCAAAAGGCATCTACATTACTTATCTCGTTACAAGTGTCCTCGTGTTTGGGTCAGGAATGGTTTATATGCTCCGAATGTACATTGGGTTACGCAGTGGTTTAGAAGCGAACTTTATGCCAAAGAGATACCAAGCCATTTACTTGGCCTCAGTATTCTTTGTCCTATTGTTGTGGACCATGCCAATCAATGACTATTTGAACATTAGGCTATCATTTGACGTTGTGATTTATTTGATGATGATGTGGCCTGGTATGCTGGTGGAGATTGGTACAGCTCCGCTCAAGCCTGTTGATGTCTAGTTATGAATAGAATAAACCGTCCAAGTGATTTCAGAACATTCTTGGAGGAACTGATTCAGCTTTTTGTAAAACAAGAAACTATTTTTAGGATACCAAGCCTTTAATAGTTAAAAACGCACTTCAATCCACTCTTTTACTACTCATTTCTCAACCCTACCACTATGCATTTTTCAACCATTGCCTCCCTTGCCACTTATAGCATTGCTTTCGTTTGCTTCTTATTGAATTATTTCAAGTATCGCGGCAAGATTTATCTTGTTCTTCTCATTCCCTCTTTTCTTTATCTCGCTGACTTTGCAATCCCTGAAATACTAACCAGAGAATGGAGACGCGGAAACCCCGGCACATTTGGACCAATTGGTAGTAGTAGAGCAGCCATTGACATGCTCGCTACTGTCATTCTAGCAGTTTGCATGTGGTACTTGGTACGTTCGTTTGCAAATTCAGTCAAGGGCAGTGCAGCAGTATCAAACTCCACGCTCAAGGCACTTCGTGCCACTTCAGTCATCATGATTGCATTGTACATTATGCAGCAGTTGGTTGACTTTGTGTTTGCTGTCATGTTTTACTTTTCACTGGGTAATGAAGACCTTTTAGACATGGAAACGATAGTTATTAGAGCTCAGATAGGCTTGTTCGTGGCTGATATAACAACTCATGGCTTGTTCTTTGGCACTGGTTTTATTTGGATGGTGTGGATGTTGTGGAGATTGGCTAAGGGTGCCGATGAGACATTTGCGCCTAAAAGGAATCAAGCCATCTACTTGGCACTCTTGTTCCTCATAGTTCTGTTCTCTCATATGCCATTCGAGTATCATGACTACACCTTCTTCTTCATTTGGCATATCGTTATTTTTGGGTTATTGGTTTGGCCTGGTATGTTGGTGGCGATAGGCAAGGCTCCAGGCAAGTTTGTCACTGCTTAAACGCTTTCAGAATACATTTGTGGAACGTTCTGCAAGGAACTGATTCAGCTTTTTGTAAAACAAGAAACTATTTTTAGTGCCAAGCCTTTTGGTTAAAAACGCACTCCTTCATTCCACTTCAGTTCTCAACCTCACCACCATGTATTTTCTGGTTATCGCGTATCTTGTAACTTACGGTCTTGCTTTTATCTGCTTCCTACTGAATTACATCAAGTATCGCGGCAAGATTTATCTTGTTTTTCTCATTCCTCCTTTTTCTTACCTCATCGAATGGGCAATCCCTGAAATCTTCACCAGAAAATGGAGGCTTTTCAACCGGATTGCATATACATCAGTTAGAATTGGTTCAATAGTCATGACCACGGCCGCTACCATCATTTTGGCAGTCTGCATGTGGTATTTGGTACGCGTATTGGCAACTGCAATCAAGGAGGGTGCTGCCATTTCAAAGTCCAAGCTCAAGGCACTTCGTATCACCTCAATTGTCATGATTACATTGTACATTATGCAGCAGTTGGTTGCTTTCGCGTTTCGTATCATCCATAACATTGCTCTGCACAACGAAGACCAAGACATGGCATTGATGGTTTCTGATGCTTTTATGGGCTTGCTTGTGACTGAGGTGACAGTTCATGCCCTGTTCTTTGGCTCTGGTTTCCTTTGGATCGTGTGGATGTTGTGGGCACTTGCAAAGAATGCCGATGAGACATTTGCGCCTAAAAGGAATCAAGCCATTTACTTGGCACTCTTGTTCCTCTTGGTTCTGTTCTCTCATATGCCTTTCGACTACCACTACATCGTACCCCTCATTTGGCATATTGTTATCTTTGGGTTATTAGTGTGGCCTGGAATGTTGGTGGCGATAGGCAAGGCTCCAGGCAAGTTTATTTCCGCTTGAATGACTTTAAAGGATCATTTTTACGCTTCTTTGTCTTATTCTTGTTGTTCTTGTGCTTATTGAATGGGATAAACTGTTTGGAGGGAGGTTCTTGATCACCATTCGTAGCAGAGTTGGGTGCTACCACACGAGGCATGAGGTACTTTGGCACATTCTTCAAATGAGATAGGACTTGAGTTGGAAAGACTGTCTTGTCATGGCGTAGGAAAGCCAAATCCTTGGGTCTATCTTCAAAATGAGTCTTTAGCTTTTCTGAATTGATGATCTCTGTCTTGATTTCCTTGAGACGGGCTTGTTTGATGGCAACGCGTGAGATGGAATTCAAGGCATCTTCCATGCGGTACCTGAACCCTTCAATCTGTTTCATATCAAATGCATAGGGCTTGATCTCTCTTCCAAGTTTGGTTTGTTGGGATACAACGCGCGAGAAGACAGTGTCATCATCTTCCTTTTCACCACGCTTCTTCTTCTGAGTTTTGTAGACCAAATCATCCTTTTTGTCTGCATCTGTGGGCACGATGAAACTGAGTGACATGCCTGCGTTGCCTGCACGCGCTGTACGACCAATGCGATGAGAGTAGGCTCTTGCAGAAGCTGGAAAGTCAAAGTTGACGACTGCTGCTACATCCTTGAAATCCACTCCACGTGCTGCGCCATATTCCTTGTCCTTGACATTGGTTCGCTTACGTTTCTTGGACTTGTGTTCCACTTGTTCCTCATCTTCATCTTGATCCATAACATCCTCACCACCATCCAATTCATCTGTTTCTCCCTTCAAATTGGCTTCATCCGTGGCAATCACTACATTGTAAACACCACTGTTGAACTCTTCCACAATATGGTACCGCGAATTCAATGGTAATTCCGAATTAAGCACACACGAACGTAAGGAGAACTTTTCCAGGAAGAGCTTGAGTCGATAGCAACGATCCACATCATTCACAAAAATGAGTACTTTACCCTTGATCAATCGGAGTTTGAGAATAACGTAAATGATGAGGAATTTGTCACGTTCTGCACACTGTATCGAATACTGCGTCAACAATTGCGCATCAGCTTCCTCTTGTTCCACTTTGAGTACAACAGGATCACGCAACATGAGCTTTTGGAGTTCCACTACATCATCACTCAATGTGGCACTAGCAAGGAAACTTTGGTAAATGGAAGGAAGGTATTCGAGGATACTCTTGACATCATCTTCATATCCAAATGAGGTGACGAGATCTGCTTCATCAATCACAAGTGTTTCAAGGGTTTGTGAGACATTCAAAGCACCTAATTCAAGGTGTTTGAGTAATCTGCTGGGTGTGGAGACGATAATATCTGGATGTTGAGCAATTTGTGAGCGTTCCAAGGCAGTAGATTCGTTGGAAGACGCGAGGTTGAGGACAGACACGTCTGATTTGCAATAATAGGTGAATTCTTCTAATTGTGATGTGACTTGATTGGATAATTCACGTGTTGGAAGGAGAATGATGGCACGTATGCTCTGTTTTTCGTGTCTGGCAGCATTCTATAGGGTTAAGACGCGTCAGGATGATGTGTACGTGCCTGTTTCCTTTTTAATAATTTCTCGATTAGAGGAAGGCAGTAGGCGGCTGTTTTTCCACTTCCTGTTGCTGCGCGTGCGAGGATATCTTTTCCAGATAGGGCCAATGGAATGGCTTGTGATTGAATGGGGGTTGGTTTGGCAAATTGCATGCGAGCCAAGGCGCGTAAGATGCGTGCATCAAGGGCAAATGATTTGAAATCTTCCATGATTTTGTTGATTGTGAAAAAAAAAAGTTTTTTATGTTGATGCCACTGTAATTGTTGAGCCTTCAGGAAAGACAGACTGGCAGCCAAGAAACCCAGTGATCATGATGTCTTGAGGAGAGTATTGGGATCGTCTGGGAAGGTTGGCACTTTTGATGCAAGTATGAGAGGACAGACATTTCAAGCGCAATTCTGTATGGAGTGTAATGCCTTGCCCATGACAGTTGACGACGCGCAAAACAGCGTGATTCAACTTGAAAGTGGTGAGCCTGGGAGCACGATTGAGCCAGTTGGTCAACACGAAACAGGTTACATTCCATACATCAGAAAGCACAACATGCTGTAGCTTGGGCCATTCACAGGAAGTCAGCCATTCAATTGTACCAATATTTGGTGTTCTAATCCAAGAAAGGCCCAAGTGACGCAACGAAGGCCATGGCACAATTGGAAGGTCACAAGTTGGCTTTCCAGAATACAAGTTGGTCATGGTCAACGTATGGAGAGACTGGAGTGTAGTAAACCCCTTGAGAGAACATGTAGAGCAGTATTCCTTACTTGCTGGAATATGAACAATCTTCAGCAAGGGATGCGAGCGCACCAATTCCTGAAAAGCATCCATCGAGTAATGCGTCGTTTCTGGAAGTGCAACAAGTACAAACCGTTCAAGATTGGGCAAGCATACCCTCCTCATGTGCTTCAATACATTGTGATTCTGCTTTTTGCTATAAAATTCAAGGCTCTTGAGTCCTGGAATGGCAAAAAGGCTTAAATCCCAACCTGCAATTCCACCACACGAAAAGTATTCAAGTGGATAAGCCCTACAGAGTATTGTCATGCGATTACCAAGCAAATTAGAAGTAGTTGGTTTCTCTTCATTGAACACATAATCGATGCTGCTGACTTTGGAAAGTGCCTTCAAATCTTCCAGTAAGGTTTTGAAGGTTTTTAAATGAATCATATCCACATTGTTGAATTTGAGTGTGAGTTTTCGTGTGTTTGTACAGGCAAGTGCTAAATCCATCATGCCAATGGTAAGTGCTATGGAATCGCGGCAGGCTGATAGTTGAGCTGCATCAATCTCCAATACAATTTGCTTGACACAAATGGCGTCCCTAGGATAGGCAAGACTGTAGAATCCATTCTTGAATACGCTTAGTGCGCCACGGACAGCATGGGGTGACAAGGGGTGAGCAATCTGGCGATGGTTAACTGCACGATTAGAAAGATGAACTCGACTCCACAGGATGTGAATGGCAAGGTGATTCCAGGTACGATTCACGCGTGCACAGCAGACTAAACCATTTAAGCCGCCTTTGGATCCATGACAGGCTAATTGATTGAGAATCTTGATTAAAATCTCGAATGGCAATTCCATTTTTTACAAAGTGAAAGTTTTTTTTGTAATTTGACTGACTCACTGCAGTTTTATTGAGCTACAGCAGGAGCCACATGAATCACCGTGCCTTCAGGAAAGACGACCTGACAGTCAAGGAACCCAGTGATCATAATGTCCTGTGGTGAGTATTTGGATTTCCTGGGAATGTTTGCATTTCGTGTGCGAGTACAAGTGTGCCTGGACATGCAGACGATGCGTGCTTCTGTGTCGATTGCAACACCTTGATTTCCCCGAGGATTGACAACACGCAGCATGGTTTGGTTCAATTTGAAAGTGGCGAGCTTGGGAGCATTATTGAGCCAATCAGTCATCTGGCGACAATTCATACCAACAACACCAGACAGAGTGACGTGTTGCAACTCGGGACAGTTGAAGGAAGAGAGCCAATCATTAGTGTCGAGGCTTGGGGTGGAATTCCACCCAAAGTCCAATTGACGAAGAGCAGGCCAGGTGAGAGGGAAGCGTTTGCAATTGTGATGTTCCATGTTTAAATTGGCCAAGGACAGATTGCGAAGGGTTGGAAGCATAGCCAGTTCTCTAAGTGTACACGCAGAGCAGCATTCATCATGAATTGGGAGGTGAAGGGCTTTCAACATGGGATGCAAGAGTAAAAACTCTTGAAAAACTGCCATTGTGTAATTCTGTCTTTCTGACAATCGATCAATGTGCAGATGTTCTAAATTAGGAGACGGTGCCTTGTTCAGCCCTTTTAGTAAATCCAAACCTGGATTTAAGTTGTAATAAGTGCAACTCTTCAATGATGGTATGCTGAAGATACTCCCGTCGACGCCATGAGGTATTGAAAGTGTAATAGATTCAAGTGGATACGATCGACAAAGTTGCGCAAACTTCATCCTAGCTTCACGTAGCTCAGAGCCATTTTTCCCGTCTGCAACGTAATCAATGCTAGTCACTTTGTTGAGTATTTTTAAATCTTGCAGGAAATGTAAAGTGTGCTTTAAATGGTCAAAGTCCACATTACTGAATTTAATTTTGAGGTGCCGAGCATTTGTACACAAAAGAGCCAAGTCCATTATGTTTCCAGTGAGGGAAGTGGTTGCGCGGGAACCTGATAATTGTGCAAAATCAATTTCCAAGTGGAGTTTCTTGATACAAGAGACATCCTTGGGATAGGCATGCCCTCCAAACCCACTCGAAAAGGTATAAAGTGCACCTCGAATGGTCTGGAGTGGCAAGGAATGCGTGGCTTTGCGATCAGTATCATCAAGATTTGAAAGTTGAATGCTGTGCCACAAAATGGAGATTGCAATGCGATTCCATGTACGATTTACACGTAAACAGTTGAGGATGGTTGGGTTGCCGCCTTTGATGTCAGGATTTACGGCATGCGACAGGATCTTTTCCAGGATCTCATTGGGAAAATCAATCATTTCAAGTGGAAGAAAGTTTTTGTTGTGGATTTATTAAAGCTCAACTGTAACATTTACACCATCCTTGAAGAGCAATTGGCATCCAGCAAACCCAGTAACAGTTATATCTTGCATTCGATAATTGGATCGTCTTGCAATGTAGGCGCTTTTGTTGCTTGTGTGCTTGGATATGCAACAATATCCCGCACCCCCTTTAATGGTTGCACCTAGCTTTGTGCTTGGATTGACTACTGTCAATGTTGCCATGTTTAAAGTAAACGTAAGGAGCTTGGGAATATTACTGAGCCATTCACCAAGCTCCACACAACGTATACCTGTCACACTCATTAAAGTAACATGCTGCAATTCGGGCCAAGCACATGTGGAAAGCCAATTGATAATGCTGTAAGGTGGCTGGGTACTCCAAGTAAGATTTAAGCGGCGTAATGCGGGCCAAGTACATTTGGGAAGGTCACAAGGAGGATTTTCTGTCAACATGTTTGTCAAAGTCAAAGTGTGAAGTGCTGAAAGGGTAGAGAGTTCTTTGAGCATGCACACAGAGCAGCATTGGTTGCTCGTTGGAAGACGAAGGACCTTTAGCATTGGATGCAGGAGAAGGAATTCCCGAAAGGTGTCCATATTGTACTGTTGTCTGGCGTTCAGATGGGAAACATGCAATCTTTCCAAATTAGCCAAAGGCGCTTTGTTCACTTCTGCCAACACTTCAAAAGTGTAATGCATGCCATAAAATGTGCAATCCTTCAATGTTGGTATCTTAAGTATTGTGGCATGAGCAATTGACGAATCACCAAGTGCAATCGATTCAAGTGGAAGGGAATAGCAAGTAAGTACTAGTCCAATTTCAATGGATTTGATACAATCTGTAGCCTCCACATGCCTAGCGTAATTGACCTTGGTGACTTTGGTGAGTGCCTTCAAATCACAAATGAAGGATTCAAAGTGTTGTAGACTTGGATTGCCCGTAGCACAAAATGTAAGCGCTAAACTGCGTACGTTGGTACAGATGAGAGCTAAATCCATCATGAGGAAGACTGGGCCAATGGAGCTACGAGCGTTGGACATTGTATAGGAAGTAAATTCCAAAGAAATCTGCTTGATACACGAAGCGTCTTTGGGGTATGCAAGACTACTGAATCCATGGGAAAACACGGCAAGGGCACCACGAACGGCATGGAGAGACAGGGGATGCGCCGCTTTGCGATTACCAGTGTCATGATTAGAAAGCTGGATTTGACTCCAAAGAATGGGAATTGCGAGTCCATTCCACCTACGATTCACACGAGCACAACTTAAGATATCCTGTAAACCTTTTTTGACATCATGACGCGTAACCAGTTGAAAAATATTTTGCAAGATCTCATAGGGAAAATCAATCATTTCAAACTGAAAAAGTTTTTTGAAACAAGGCTCCCCAAGTCCTTGTCTTGCAAACCTTTCCACCACCAGTTCCACCAGCAGACAACTTGCCACCACTTGTGCTGATGGTCTTCCTCTCCTCCAACAACTTGACACCAACACCATCTGTACCACCTCCAAATTCAGGGACAGTTAGCCTACCTGGAAAGTTCACAACAAGCAATTCTGGTCCACTCAATCTTCCTCCACCACCCTTGATTTCCACATCAGCACAATTCCAGTAGTACTCTCTATTCCCTATAGCATTGATCCAAGTCCATGCGTACACTGCATGAGGTGAAGCAGGTGCAGAAGCAGGTAAAGGAACACTATAAGTTAGTGAACCTACAAGACAGTTTCCAATCACTGTATGCAACACCACCCAAGTTCTACCGTCATAAGAAAGTGCAAATTGACAGTGTCCACCACCATGGGTAGCACCACCTTCAATGACAGTTTGAATAGAGGAACCAGCTTGAAGAGTTTGCACAGGTGGTTGAGCAGGTTTTCCCTGACACACTGCTAATGTCGGTGCCACAATATTGTAATCCACTTGACCTGATGGAATGCCAGGTAGCCCTTTGTAGCCTCTTGGCATGGGTCGTGCCATGTTCATGTGCGCATATGCATAATGGAGGAGGAGGAATGCAGCAGTAAATTTCATAAGAAAAGAAAAACAATCTGTTGGCCCCTTGTCTCTCCCCACCATCATCACCATCCTTGTCCTTGTTAACCTTGTTCCTTCACAATCAGCCAGCCAGGCTTACTCAGCAACATTGTGCATGTGCTTCAAATGTCTAAAAATTCCACCGAACTCCTCCTTTTATCCAATCATGAAAATGTCACGCCATCCAACATCTCATCTCATCATGCCTTGGTTCAGAGTTCCTCCTGAAATCCTCTATACAATAATCTCCCATTTATCAGCCCCAACATCCCCATCACTCTCCAATCAACCATCTCCATTAGCCACACAAACCCTCATCTCACTTTTATGCGTTTCTCGTGAATTCCACCGTCTCTTCCTTCCTTCCCTCTACAGACGCATCTCACTCGCCCACCCCCACCAATACCAACACTTTTACAAATTGTTTATAAGACACGGAGACCATGACCACCAATTACAACTCCTCAAAAAGACGCGTTGGATATCCTTTCGCTTTCCCTTTTCAGTCTACGGTGATGACTGGATGGACGTGGATGACTATCCTATGGGTATCGTGATGACCATGCTGTTTAACATGGGTGGTAAGGAACACGTATCTGATGCAAAACAATTGAATCAGTCCATCCATGTTCTCCAAACCCTACTCGTTGGCTTTTTAAAGCATGTGGACAATTTGGAATCCCTTGCATTGCATTATCCAAACCATCATTTACCTGTTCCATTTGATCGGCTGCTTGAATTTGTCCCAAAGGTGTCTCAATTGGAACTGGTTAATTATTCACGAAATTCATTTGTTCCTGGACAAGAACACATTCAAATGCACAATGGAGAGGATTTGCGTACGTATTTGAGTACATCTGCTGGAAGTTTAAAGAGTTTGGTGCTGTCGGGTAACACCAATTGGTTCTTTGTTGTGGATTGGACGAGTATGGCCAAACACCATGCTCCCTATTTGATCAGCTTGAGCATCACCCTACCACTGATGGAATGGTCATCTGCATTGATGGTGGTTCGTGAAGCATTCAAGAATGCAAAGTTGAAGCATGTGCAGTTGAGAGCTCCAATGGAACACGCCATCCATTTTGATTTTGGTGGATTTGGACAACAGTTGACCAAATTGATTGCAGATGCCGGTAACAAGTGTGGACAGATTGAATCGTTACAGTTGCATCAGTTGCAAAGCATGTCAGTTGGATTGGCACAGACTATTGCTGCAAGGTTGGTCAATCTGAGACATGTGGTGATGGATGGTACATGGTTTGCGAGTAGGGATGAAGTGATGATGTTGTTGGGTGCCTGTAAGCATTTGCGTGTATTTGTACTGGATGTCGCCATGGATGAAACGTATACTACAGAGTGGTTGATGGAATTGTTTACAGTTTTGGAACATCATGCAACGATTCAGCGTGTTGTGTTGGGTCGATTGGCCAAACATGAGGGTATCAGGGAAGAGCTAAGAGGTGTACAGAATGTGACGGTTGATGTAGGTGATCGGTTAACTTGGGCAAGACACTATGTATTCAACTAGGAAGGATCAGTAGTAAAGTGAGTGAATTTACCACTGTTGCCAAATGCATCCAATCCAACATCTTTTTGAGACCTTGTACGTCATCCTCTGCCTCTCCATCTTCTGTCCATACCATCAATTCAGTGAATTGCGCAGTTGGATGCAGTGTGGATGCGATTTGAGTGGATGGAATGTGTTTGTTTACAGGTTTGACTGCCTGTGCACTCTTGGCATACACCTGTCCCTGAACCCTACAACAGGTTAAGGCGTACATTAGTAGAGTACGTTGAGGGCAGAGGGATCACTTGGCCATTCAATCCACGTCCACGAAAGGCACTTGTATACAATTCACCTAATCACGCGTCAAATTCCCCCAATTGGACCAGTCACCTTGTTTCTCTACTTTGAAATACTGTTCGATAGTGGCTGGTCCATCATGATGAATTCTGCACGGCAAGAGGTGAGGTTGAACAGTTGCCACGTCATTAGCAGTTGGAAAAATCAAATCAGACATAAATTTATTCAAGAGGTTCAAAAATCAAATTTACATCCTTTGGATTCAACAAAAAGAAGGGAGATGCAAGATTCAATGGCTTGGAAGGTTCAGCAAGTCTCCACTTGTACTTGAGCAACAACATGGCAACCACCACACGTTCTTCAAAGACAGCGAGATTCATGCCAGGACAATTGCGTTTACCTGCTCCAAATACCATGAATTCACAATATCCGCGACCTTCACGTTCAGCACCAAGATGACGGTCAGGGTTAAAGAGTTCAGGTTTGCTCCATACCTTGGGATCATGACAAATTGCCCAAATGTTGATGTTGAATTTCGCACCTTTGGGAAGGAATGTGCCGTCAGGAAGTGTCGTATCAACTGAAGTGAATTTCTCCAAAGTTTGGGCTGTTGGTGGGTACATGCGTTGAGATTCTTTCACTACTGCATTGACGTATTCCAACTCTTTTTGTTCTTGGACAGTTGGAGCACGAATAGGATCACCTGGCGACACTTTCATGACACGTTGAACTTCAGCTCTTGCCTTGTTCTGTGCCTCTGGATGAATGGCAAGGAGGTGCATCATACATGCCATGGCAGTTGCAGTAGTTTCATATCCAACCAAAAAGAGCGACTTTACATTATCAATACATTCTTGCTCTGTAATCGTTGGTTGTTCAGGGTCCATGTTGGCCAAAAGCATCAAGGAAGTCAAACCCAATTCCTTTTTATCTTCAACTTGATCAAGACTGTGAATACCAAGTGCCAACAATTCTTGCTTCTTTTGTTCCAACACTCTCCTGACAATCTTGTCAACTGCATCAGCCCTATCAAATATGGGCTTGCGAAGTGGGAACCAAGGCCTATCCAAGAACCCAAGAATCATGTAGAGTGGATTAAAGGAAGCGTAGAGAATCGAGTACATGTCGGTACTCAATTTGAGATCCCCATCATTCTCCAACAACTCTGGCGCATTGAATACAGCAGTCATGAGGGATCGAAAGAGCGTACGTTTGGATGCATTGGACATATCAAATGGCTTGGTACCATTCTTGTCAATGGCAGCAAGGAGATGGAACCCTGCTTCTTCAACAGCAGCAGTGGGTCGGATACGAAAGAGCGTGGTACTAAAGATGGGACGTTGCCTTTCCCAATCTGCACCTTCAACAAAGCCAACAGGTTCACCAAAGTAATTAGCGCCAAGGCCATCACGTGCACCCATTGTATGGAAGGTATTACGGTGAAAGTTGTCATAATTGGTTGACGCGAACTTTGCACTAGCGACATCACCGACTTGAAGTGTCCAACCGTAGGGGGAGAAGGTGACGACGTGCTTGCCGGCTAGAAAGTGGGGTTTAAGGAGCTTTTCATACAATGTGTCATAGCCATCTCTGCGAATGTAGAATTGGATCATTTCCCATAATGAAATGTAGGGGACGTTGTTGAGGTATTCAGGGTAAGAGTAATAACGGTAAAAGGCGTAGAGGCGGCTAATGCCATAGAGGACGGAAACAGTGGACAAGAATTGCCAAATCATGGGCGAAAGGAGATGAGTTGAGTGAAAAAAAAAGAAAAATGTAGTGTGTGGTCAAAGTTGAACAAGTGTGGGAATCGTTACGTAAGCTCATTTGTTTGATTCGTCAATCGCTTAAACACAAGTTTAAGGTCTTTGAGGTTGAGCATGAGGAAGGGAGAGGCAATCTGAAGGTCCTTGTTGTCTGCCAATTCCCATTTGTACTGTTGGAGAACCATGGCCAACAAGACCTTTTCCTCAAAGATGGCAAGGTTCATGCCAGGACACATGCGCTTTCCACCACCAAATACAAAGAATTCGTAGGTGCCACGGCCTTGTCTGTCTGACCCAAGGTGGCGTTCAGGTTGAAATGTGTCTGGATCAGGCCAAATAGAAGGATCATGGCACATTGCCCAAATGTTGACACTAAAGAGTGAACCCTTGGGCAAAAAAGTACCATTGGGAAGTGTGAGATCTTGCACAACAGTCTTTTCAAGAGTTTGTGTGGTGGATGGGTACAAGCGTTGGGATTCACGGATAACAGCACCAACATATTCCAATTCCTTTTGTTCTTGGATTGTAGGAGCACGTACTGGATCACCTGGTGATAGTCGCATGACACGCATCACCTCCTCTCTTGCCTTTGCTTGTACTTTGGGATGTTTGGCAACAAGGTACATCATGGCCGACATGGCAGTGGAAGTGGTATCCATTCCAGTAACAAAGAGTGTCTTGACATTACTCATCAATTCATAATCTGTGAGTGTTTGATTCTCTGGATCCATATTGGCCAATAACATCAATGTAGTGAAATCCAACTCCTTCTTGTCAGCCAATTCATCCACATTATCACCATTTTCCACAATCCACTTGCGTTTGGCTTCAATAGACCCACGGAGCAGTGCATCGTACTCGTCAGAAAGATCAAATAGTGGGCGTCTCCATGGAAACCATCTCCTATCCAAAAAGGTAAAGGTCAAGTAAAATGGATGTGTAGTGGCTTCAAATAATGTTTCCATCATGTTACAAAGCCTGACATCCCCACCATTCTCCAGTAATTCAGGCATACCAAAAATAGCGGTGAGGAGAGCACGAAAGATGGTACGTTTGTGCAAGGGAATCACGTCAAGAGGTATCTGGCCATGCTGGTCAATTTGATTCAAATAAAAATGACCAGCGATTTCCACTGCTTTTACGGGTTTGACGCGTTGAAATGCTGTGTTTAGGATGGGACGTTGTTTGTACCAATCATGACCATCTGCAAATCCAACAGGCCATCCATAAAAGTAGCCAGGAAGTTGACTGGTTGCACCTTTTTTGTAAAAGACAAGACGGTTGAAGGAATCGTGATTGATGGAATGGTACTTTGCACTAGCTACATCTGCTGCATGGAGTGCCCAACCAAATGGTGAAATTGTGGCGAGTGGTTGGCCTGATTGGAACTTTTGTCTGAAATACGTGTTGAAAACGCGATCGTATGGTTCCATCTTGACCCAGTATCGTAGTGCATCCCAGGTGGAAATGTAAGGTAGATTGCGTAGATGAGGGGGAAAAGAGTAAGATTTGTAAAAAGAATGTGCAAGTTTCAAGAAGGTGATTAGGCCAATAGCAATGAGAATGGTGATCATTTTAAAGTGGAAACAAAAAAGTTTATCCTTCCACTATGCAACGACTATGGCAGCCTCCTCCTTTTTGTCAAACTTGCGATTCTCCATGCAAAGTGACAGGATGAATGCAATTGCCACAATGGGAGTAAATACGAGGAACACAACTCTAAAGGATTCCGTATAGGCTTCTTTTGCAAGGAGCTGTACATCCGGTGCCTGTTGTCGGAGTACCAATATATTCTTCTGAATGGATGCAAGGAGTGTTGGGGTCATGCCAGGAAAGTTTCCAAGTCGTTCAAGCAGTGCACGTGCAAGTACATTGTTGAAGATGGCTCCAGCAATGGCGATTGCAATGATTCCTCCAATATTTTGGCTAAAGGTCATGACGCCAGTCACAGCAGCAATGTCGCGGACTCGTGTAACCACATGTGAGCCAATCAAAGTAGTTTGAATACCAAGTCCGACACCAGCACCACAAAGAATCATGTAAATGGATTCCAGGAGATAAGTTGTGGAGAGTCCGAGTGTGTAAAGGAGTCCTGTGCCAATGGCAAGGAGAGCCATGCCAATTTGAATCCAAATGTTGACACGGCGCGTACGTTCCATGAGGAATCCAGTCATCATTGCGAATATGGGAACTGACAACATGTATGGGAGGAGCAAGAACCCAGAGGTAATGGCAGATGCATCACGAATGACTTGAAAGTATACTGGTAGATAGTACATGAGCGTAATGAACATCATGTTGAGGATAAAGCTGATCCAAAAAAGCAATGATACATTCCTGATGAGAAAGAGGCGTGGTGGAATGATGGGCTGTACTGCAATCTTGTGTTCATACCAAATAAACACAACAAACAACAGGGCACCAGGTATCAACAGTGAGAGAATAACGGCACTATCCCATGCGTAATCCACGCCACCCCAACTCAATCCAAATATGAGTAAAAAGAGTGCAAGGACAACAAGGGCCACACCACCATAATCCACACGTTTGAGTTTGGCACGCATGTCACCCTCAGGGGTAACTGCCTTGAGAAAGAAAATGACCACTGCAATCGTAATGGCACCAATAGGCAAGTTGATGTAAAAGGCCCATCTCCATGACAACTTGTCAGTAAACACTCCGCCCATCAGCGGTCCCAATACATAACTGAGTGCATAGACCGCACCAAGAATGGACCCAAACTTGCCTCTCTTTTCAATAGGTACCAAGTCAGAGAGGATGATGACGACACAATTGTAGATGCCACCTGCACCGATACCAGCTATAAATCGCGCAATGATGAGCATGAGCATACTTTGAGCAGCACCACAAAGAGCACTGCCAACGAGAAACACGCTCACTGCAAACAGGATAGCTTGCTTGCGTCCAAAAATATCACAGAGATTAGAGTACATTGGTTGAAATGCTGTGGCTGTGACGAGATAGGATGTAACAACCCATGCGATTTGTTCTAATGCGTTGAATTCAGATGCAATGACTGGTAATGCTGTTGCGACGATGGTTTGGTCCATTGCGGACAGGAAGATGGAGAGGGATAAGCCGCTGAAGATTAGTAAGAGTTGTTTGAGAGGGAGCATGACGACGCGTTCTGATTTAGTAGTTGCATGACGTTCTATTGGTCGTTCGTGTTGATCCATATCAATGGTAGACGGGTTGTTTGTTGGTGCTATTGTGCTTTCCTGTGATGCGAGTGTCAATGTTGCTGGATCAGACTGTGACATGATTTATAATGATTTTTTGTGGGTTGAAAAGTTTTGTGGGGTTTGCATGGAAGAATTTCCGAGTAATGTGCACAACCCCCCTATCAAAACTCGACACATTCAACATCCATCACGCAATTGCTACAAAACGAGATACATTTATAGAGAGAGATTGTCTAGGAGATTATGCCATGGCCATGGGAGCAGGCGCAGTCTTGTCCAACTTTTTGTTTTCTAAAAAGAGAGAAAGGATGAATCCAACACCAACAATTGGACAAAAGATGATGAAAATGGTGTACAAGGCGACCATGTAGGCTTCCTTGGAGAGCACTTGGATAGGCTCAGGCATGGATCGTAGGACTTGCACGCTGTTTTGAATACCAAAAATGATTTCAGGAGTGATTCCTGGAAGTCCGCCAATTCTGGAAACAAGTTCAGTGGTGAGGAGGTTGTTGAAGACTGCACTGCTGATGGCAATACCAATCACGCCTCCAATGGTTTGTGCAAAATTGCATAAACCTGTTACAATAGCCAAGTCGCGAACGCGAGTGGCAGCTTGTGCTGCAAGTAAAGTGGTTTGCACAACAAGTCCAAGCCCAACTCCGCAAATGAGCAAAAATCCAACTTCTTCACCAGTGTTGGAGTTAATACGGAGAGTATAAAGAAGGCCAGTACCAATTGTGAGGAGTGCCATACCAATGCTGATCCAAGGGTTGATGAGACCAGTCTTTGCCATAAGGAAACCAGAAGCGATAGCAAATACCACTACACCCATCAACAAGGGAAGGAGTTGAAGACCAGAGGAAGTTGCAGAGGCACCACGAATTACTTGGAAGTAGAGTGGGAGGTAAATGACACAGGTAAGGAAAGCAGTGCTGAAGCAAAAGTTGATGCAAAACACCAAAGACAAGTTGCGAACACGGAAGAGGCGAACTGGTGCAATAGGTTCCTTGGCGACAAAGGCTTCCCAAAGAATGAATCCAATGACGAGGACACCACCAGCCACAAAGAGACCAATGACAACTCCGCTACCCCATTCATATTCCTTACCACCCCAACTGATAGCGAGCAAAAGGCATACAAGAGCAGCAACAATCAACAAAGTACCACCATAATCGATTCTCTTGAGCTTTTCCTTAAAGTTACCACCAGGAGTAGGAATACGGAGATAAATGATAACCACAAGCAACGTAAGTGCACCAATAGGCAAATTGATGTAAAAGGCCCATCTCCATGACACTTGATCGGTAAACACACCACCCAAAAGTGGTCCTACAATGTTGGATACAGCAAACATGGCACCCAAGACACCATTCCACTTGCCACGTTCTTCAATTGGAATAAGATCGGAAATGATGATGAGGACACATGAAAAGATGCCGCCACCACCCAAACCTGCAACGGCGCGTGCAATAATGAGCATGGTCATGCTTTGAGCAGCTCCGCAAAGTGCACTACCAATCAAAAAAGTGGTAACTGCAAACAAGACCACAGGTTTACGACCAAACAAGTCGCAGAATTTACCAATGGTGGGTTGGAAGGCAGTTGCAGTAAGCAAGTACGCGGTAATGACCCATGAGATTTGGTCAAGTCGGTTGAAATCAGAGGCAATGGCGGGAAGTGCAGTTGACACGATGGTTTGGTCAAGGGCTGCAAGGAAGATGGAAAGAGCGAGACCAATAAAGATGAGAACGAGTTGACGCATTGGTAGCATGACGAAGGCACCTGATTTAGTGGATTGACGTGTATCAATGGCATGCAAGTCAGTTTGTGGTGGATCTGTGACATCATTTTCAGAGACTACGGAGATGGTTGCTGGGTCAGCGGATTTGGTTTCCAGCATTGCGGGTTTGGATTCCGACATGACGAATTAGTATGCTAATATGCGTGTATGTAGTGGTGGATTAAAAGAGATTAAGCTGGGGCACTCCTTTTATATGGGGCACGGCTAATTACAAAGTGAAAAAGTTTTTCGGTGGTTCACGTCATACTGAGATGGATTTGACAGGCACGTGCTTATTTGCGGGTTAGATCGGGCTGTTGTCCCAGGTAGTGTTCAGAATGAGTACCATTGCCCATGAACATGTTAGGACAGTAGTGTGCATTGAGGTTAGTGGAGCGCCTTTGAGGAGGTCATTGTAGGAAAACCCCGCCTCCTACATTCCTGCTCACACAACTTTTTTCACTTTTTCACACACACACACACAGTTTGAGACTAGATAACTTTGAAAGTATGCACGTCTTGACCATCCTCACCACCGCTGTCCTCATCACTGGCACTTTTGCTGCACCAGGGATCAAAATCACCAGCCAAATCGTCAGCGACATTACCACTGCTTTCCAATCCCCATCCACAAGTTCCTATTGCAAAATAGACGTTGCTCCATCCATGTACCTCTGCAGCTTCACACCCACCTTTATTGATGTTCCAGCATGGCAACGTTACGCTCCTGAAACAGCCAAAGAACTCGCTACCAAGGTCCAAGAACAACTTGGCAGCGCAGTCACCATTACGAGTGCTGTACATCCATTTGGGTTTGGTTCGCACTTTAGAATCATTGCAGGTGCCGTGCCCACTGCGGAGTTTTATATTATCAAGTACGGAACTGGATGCAATTGGTTGGATCATGCTCAAAAACCACTCAGTGCCACATTTACCTTGACGGAAAAGGATGTGCCTGCTGCTTGGACAAGTGCTAAAGCAGATGCCATGAGCAAGATGAAGACTGCTGGATTGGGATGCACAAGCTTTATTTTACATGCAGTTGAAAGCAAATTTGATGCAAAGGCCGTTGGAAATGCTCCAGTGTTGAATGTTGGTTTGAATTATTAAGCAAGTGAGAGCCATAGGTAAAAATGCTTGCATTTATTTGGTTAAGAGTGTCAATTTGAGGTTGGCATTGGTTGGACGAATGACCCATGTGTGACCAATCTTGACATGCCGACCATCGACTGGATCAGCCAACTCCCATTTGAACTGTTGGAGCATGAGGGCAAGTGCAACACGTTCTTCATTGTTGGCAAGGTTCATGCCTGGACAAATGCGTTTACCTGCACTGAATGTAATGAATTCCCATGCAGATCGACCCTCTCTGTTCTCTCCAAGATGGCGTTCAGGCTTGAAGGTCTCTGGATCACTCCAAATCTTTTCTGAACGCAACATGGCAAACTGATCAAGTGTAATGTTAGTGTCTTTTGGGAGGAAGGTGCCATCTGGAAGAGTAATGTCACAGTTGGTGTACCGATCATTCAATTGTCCAGAGGGTGGGTACAAGCGTTGGCCTTCCTTGACCACAGCATTCAAGTAATCCAATTGCCGTTGCTGTTCTGGCGTGGGTACGATCAAATCACCTGGTTGAGCACCAAGTACAGAAAACACTTCTTGTCGGACCTTTTCTTGAATCTCTGGATGGATGGCGAGTGTTTGCAACAACATGGTCAGTGCACTAGCTGTAGTCTCGTGCCCTGCAAGGAAGAATGCCTTGATGTTGCTCTACAGTCGGATCAAGTCATCATAAGCAAAGGGTGACCTACAATCATTTCTTCATCACTGATCGTGGGGTTCTCTGGGTCACTGTCTGCTCCCAGCATGAGTGAAATCAAATCCCTGTCCTTGTCTGGATCAAATGTCCCTTCTGCTTCAAGCTGAGCTCTCTTTTGTGATAAAATGTTTCTGATGAGAGCATCATACTCAAAACACTGATCATGGGCTGGTTTGCGCCAAGGGAACCAAGGCTTGTCCAAGAATCCAAAGATGAGGTAAAAGGGATCCTGGGCCTTTTGGAACAAGTCATGAATGAGGTGAGCAAGTTCCTTGTCACGTCCACCTTCAATCAACTCTGGCAAGTCAAAGATGGCGTTAAGGAGGGATCTGAACATGGCATGTCTGGTGTACTCGTCAATATCAACCGAATGACCAACCTTGTCCTTTAAATGTTGGATCATGTTGATTGCGGCTTCAGCAGCAGCAGCAGTTGGTTTCAATTTGTTGAATGCTTGGTGCACAATAGGCCTATGACGTGCCCAAATCTCCCCGTCCACCACGACCACATTGATGCCAATAAACAGTTTCATGAGGGAATCTGTTTGACTCAGCAGTTTGAACCCAACGTGATTGAACTTGTCGTGATTTGTAGTCATCCATTTTGCAATTTCAACATCACAGACGTGTAAAACCCAGCCAAAATAAGAGGGAGCAACGACGTAGGGAGTGATTTTGTACGTGTCACGGTAATGTTCACGCCATACAGTTTCGTAGGATACTTTGTTGATTGTGAATTTGAAGGTATCGGAGACAGAAAGACGTGGAAACTTTTTCAGCTGGTCAGGCAAGGCACAAGCTTGCACGATTAAGTAAATGACGCGTAGAAACCAAATGGCAAAAGCAGCCAAGAAAAGAGTCGTTAAAGAGATCATTAAAGAGAGTAGAAAAAGTTTTTACCACTAGGAGGTGTTTTAAAGCTGAGAGACCCAACACGTGCTCGGCTAACCAGCAATTCAGTATTTGAGCACAATAGCCGAGGTCACTGTAGACCACAGTGTATTCAAGCCCATCTGTTCACAGTTGTCACTCGTCCCAACAAACTCCCACCGATATTCCCAACCCCCCAACAGAACTGGCTATGTGCTGCAAGTCCCAAATCCCTGTTTTCGCCACTGGTGCATTCAATTCATTCCAGTTTATTCTCGCCCCATGCTCCACATCCATCAACTTGCTCTTTGGAGGCAACTGACGTTTCACACCATTGGTGTAGAATGCAATTTATTTACATGTGGTTTTTTGCTCCATTGACTGGTTTTTGCCAATCAGATTGCCCCAATCAGATATGCCAGTCACGATAAATACTGGCGCGCCATCTTTTTTTTCTCATTTTTTTTCTCTCACCTCACTTTGCACCTCTACTATTTAAAGACGCGTTTGCTACCTTTGTACAATCTCTCTCACTCACTCTACAAACATGCCAGACGTATTCTCTGTGCCAACGTTCTTTATCATCTTTCGCGAAACTCTCGAAGCCGCAATCATCATCTCGGTCTTGTTCGCAGTTATTGACCGTATGATGCCAAAAGACGTTTATCCTGAACAGCGCCGTACACTCCGCAAGCAAGTCATTTGGGGTGCTATTGCTGGCCTGGTCGCTTCTCTCATTGTCGGTGCCATTTTCCTTATCGTCTTCCATGTCCTCGCCAACGATATCTGGGCTGCTCAAGGTGAACTTATTGAAGGTATCCTCCAACTCTTGGCTTGTATCATCATCACCATCGTGGCTGTCTCATTGCTCCGCATGTACAAGGCTGAGAAAAAGTGGGAAAAGAAGATTCGTGCTGCTGCTGAACAACAAATCGATGGGTGGAAGGGTAGTGCTTCAAAGTACGGTCTTGCCATCTTCACCTTTACCGTGGTGATTCGTGAGGGTTTAGAATCCGTCTTGTTTGTTGGTGGTGTGGGAAGCAGTGAACCAGGCAGTTCCATTCCACTTGCTGTGGTTTGTGGTCTCATCGCTGGTATCCTCGTTGGCTTGATCATTTACTTTGGTGGTTCCAAGCTTGCTCTCCGTGCCTTGCTCATCGCCTCATCCGTTCTCTTGTTGTTCATGGCTGCTGGTTTACTCGTTCGTGCCACCCATGAATTTGAAGAGTACACTCATAGTGAACTTGTTTTGTGGGAACTCGAGTGCTGTAGTCACAAGCAAGATGGATTCTGGCGCATCATGGGCAGTATCTTTGGATGGCGTAATGAGGGCACATTGGGAACGACTCTTGCTTGGTTCCTTTACTGGGTCTTTGTCGCCTTTGTCTTCTTTGTGTACTACCTCAAGGACAAGCGAACTGTTGAAAAGGAAAAGAAGGAGGAGGAAAGAAGTACTCCTATTGATGCAAATGCTCCAGCTGTCCTCAACGTTTAAAAATGTTTCTATAAAAATTTGTTTCTATTTGGAAAAAAAGGTGTGATGCTGGACAAGATTCCCACAGAGTTGCTGCTCATCATTGCAAGCAGGATTGCTCTGCATCTGCCCATGGTCATGCCAAGCCTCGTGCGAGTATCAAAGTATTTGAACCAGGCACTTATGCCTCTCCTGCACCTTCATCTGGAACTTGGCGCATATAATCAATATGTGCACTTGTATCATCATTTAGCCACCAGGCACCCCTCACCTCTACGAGATAGAATCACTCAGCACACTCGGTACATTACACTACGCTTTCGATTCATTAATTCCATTGACAACGCATCCAAACTGGCAGTAGCTCACACCCTTCTCAAGGAATTCATTGGTATTTTATTGGAGAAATGCGGAAGGAATGTGGTTGGATTGAGCCTTGGGTACCCTAACCATACACTCGTCGTTCCTTGGAGTCAGATGATCAAGTATTGTCCACGGTTAAAGTATCTGATTTTAAAGGCTTACACGACGAATGCTCCATCTCACGTCTTGCTGGGTTTACCAGAAGAAAATTTGCAAGCAGCCAGTGTACAAGGGTACTTGGGACACGCCTTGGATGAAGAAGGTAATCGTCGCGTACCACTGCAATCCCTTGTGTTGAGTGGAAATACCTGCAACCGATTTACAACAGCGGAATGGAGTTGCCTCGCAAACCCAGATGTTCACTCACCCTTGTCAGATGTTCAAAGGCTCAACTGTAGTCAATTACGCATCTTGGTACTGCGACTTGGTCATTCACGTGATGCTTATCCCTACATGGCATCCTTGATTGCTCATGCTTCTACCAGTCTTAGGACACTTGTGATGGATTGGGTAAAGGACTGGAGAAATGCAGACAGTCATCAAGTGTTTTACGACACTGCCATTCCAGTCATGTTTGGCCCTACCGTTCACTATCCTCATTTGCAAGAATTGGAATGCTCAGGATTGGGGACACTGCCTTCAACCTTTACAGAGGCATTTGTGATACGCATGCCCCGTTTACAACGACTGGTCCTGATGGAAACTTGGCAACAGCACTCTTTCCTCTCTGTTACACTCCCACTCCATCTGCGAGATTTGGCATTGGATAACAAACATGCTCAGTATTCTATTGATGATCTTGTGCACATTTGGTCACCTGCTCGCCTCAAAAGGATGTCCGTGACACCCATCAGTAAGGAGTTGATGATAGCCATACAAAAGCGTGAATGGCCAAACAGTTCATATTCATTGGCATTTGGATGCTTCAAAGTGAGCAAGTCCAGATAAGGTGTGACTCTTTTTCTAGAATTCCATATAAAAAGAGATGGGTCATAAATCTCGTAAAATGAAGGCCAATTCCACCACCACGACCAAACCAACCATGGACAATCCGTACTTTTATGAGGATATTGTGGTGCTGGATCGACGATCAGCAAAAAAAGCGGCCAAATTAGCAGCCATTCTACCAAGACATATTGTACCACCATCATCGCCTAAACCCAAAAGAAAAGCGTACCGAGAGACATCTGCTCCACCAACCACTGGAATTACCTTTGTGCGTGGTGTGCAAGTCGCTGCATTTGAAGATGAACGACAGAAAACGCCACCAGCCGACGACTATTCGATTCCCCACCCCACAAGCATACTGCTGTCTACTGATGATGGTGAAGAACAAGTGCAAGCCATCCAGAAAGAAGGATACTCAGGGGATAGTGAAGAAGAGGTGGAAGCCATCCATGAAGAAGAAGAAGGGTTCCTGGGCGATCTTCATGATATGCAACTTGCTTTGGATTCAAGTGGATTTGCAACACAATTGGAAGATGAAGGAGACACGAGCAGCAGCAGCAGCAGCAGTGAGAATCTCATTCAGCTGGACAGCCCCTCTTCCAGTGAGGATGACCAACAACTCTTTGATGGACAGGCCAAGTGGGACCAAGACACACCCAATACAGCAGCACAAGAAAATTTTATTGCAGTGATGAGAGGCTCATTTGATGACAGGAGACGCCTTCCACCTGGTTTCAAAAAGTACAAACAACGTCAATTGTCGCCTGATGCTTATGAACACACTCCAGATGAAATTGCATGGTTATCAAGGATTGCAGATCGTGCAGGAGATCGCTATTGGGATGATGATGTCAACCTCTCTTCTTCTGACAAGGATGACCCACCAGCCTTCCTCAGCAAGAAAGCCCTCAAAAAGAGTCGTAAAAAGGAATTCAAACCACAACCAAAACAGCAACCAGAAAGCAACTTTAGGATCAACGACGTCAATCAACTCATCATTCGATTCTTGCGAGACGATTCACTCCTCAGCATTCCTCTACCAAGATGTTCAAATGAAGAAAGAAAAGCCATTCATGAACTTGCTAATGCATACAGCTTACATTCCAAGAGTCAAGGAAGTGGTAACAAGCGATTCACTACACTGAGCAAAAAGACTACGAACGGTAGGATGGCAAAGTTTGATGCAAGAAAGGTGGAACGAGTATTGCGACAATTGGTGAATAGGGAAAGGAACAAGTATCCACAGGATAGGGGAATGGGTAAAACGCCAAAGCTGAACAATGCACATGCGAGTAAACCTGCTGATGGTACAGTTGTGGGTGGTAGTGCTCCTCAAATCAGTGCAGAGAATATTGGACACAAGATGCTTTCCAAAATGGGATGGTCACCTGGACAAAGTCTTGGTGCTGATGGAACGGGCAGAAAAGAACCTTTGTTGGCAGTAGTGAGGTCTACACGCAGGGGACTTGGTGCATAAAGGAGTGCAGTGGAAATCTTTTTTTTGTCAATTTTCCCACATGAACAAAATCGCCCTGATTGCTGTGCTTTTTGGGACTGTCCTCGCTACACCCGCATCCACCGCTGCTAAATCACCCATCCGTTGTCCTAAATCCGATACATACATCACAGCTTGTGGCATGGTCAATTGGTATTGCAAAGAAGCATACTTCAAAAAACACCATATTCAAGATGATTGCCTTAGAATCAGAAGAAAGTGCTTGTCTTCCTGTCCACGAGCCAATGGCACGGACTGCAAATTCAATTGTGACAAAGCCAATGAAACGTGCAAGACAGACCTTCGTAACCGCGTTGTCAAAGAATCCGTTGATGCATGTGCTGCTGAATTGACTACCTGCAAGGCATCCTATGGGGCTGCTGATACTTGTGGTGAACCCTTGAAGGTAGAATTGAAAGCCTATTGCGTAACTCGATGCAGTGATAAAAAGAAGGCAAGTTGGAATCCATTGGTTAAAGGCAAGAGTTGTGAGGCTAAATGTGCAATGGACAACATCAAATGCACTTGTCCTAGTGGAGTAGAGCCTTACTTTTAAGGATAAACATGAGGGGGGCAGGTTCCCACAGCTTTGATCATGGCTTCAGTACAAAATCTTTTCACTTTTTTCCCACATGAACGAAATCATCATGATTGCTGTGCTTTTTGGTACAGTCCTTGCTACACCCGCACCCACCGCTACTCCATCACCCATCATCTGCCCCAACTTGACAACATTTGTTGCTGCTTGCAATCGCGTCAACCAAAAGTGCAAGGACGACTATTTCCGCAGATACCATAAACAAGGTCCTTGCAACACAGAAAGGAATGGTTGCTATGTTGCCTGTACACCAGCCAATAGTCACATCTGTCAACCTAAATGCCGCGAAACCTTTGAAAAGTGCAAAAAAGACCTTTATGCCCGTGTGACAAAAGAGTCTGTTGACGCGTGTGTTCCTGTTTTGAAGGCATGCAAGACCTCCTTTGATGTCAAGGATAGTTGTAGTGAACCTGTAAAGAAGGAGATTCAGTATTATTGTGTGCGACGTTGTAGGGGACCTGATAGGGATCAAGTGAAGGGATGCCAGGCCAAATGTCCAATTGAAAACGTTAGATGCAATTGTCCAAGTGGAACTTTACCTTTCTAAGGGTGGTTAGCGTCACAGTGGGGGGCAGCATGATCCAATGCGCAGTTTATGAATAGACATCTTGAACGACTTTTCTACATGAACAGAGGTACCCTATGCACCTGTTGAGAGAGCTTACTGTCTACCTCAACATTCTTCCACAGTCACCTTCAAAGAAAGTGACCAAAACTGTGTACCAATGTCACGTGATCTTGTCACAAATTCTCATGATCAAAGGTTTTCATTCTCACCTCATCTCGTGCTCATCCGCCTAGTTCCAAGAAATTTCCGCCTCCTTGAAGAATTGGAAAAGGGTGAAAAGGGCCTTGGTGATGGTGCATGCAGTTATGGACTCGCAGATCCAGAAGATATCACTTTATCAGCATGGAATGGGACTATTCTTGGCCCACATAGCGTAATCACATTCCCATCCTCCACCTCATCCCATCTAGTCTGTATTTGAGAACCGTATCTACAGTTTGACGCTTTATTGTGACCAGAATTACCCAGCTCGTCCACCCAGTGTCAGATTTATTTCAAAAATCAATTTGCCAAGTGTTAAAAGTGATGGAACTGCACGCACCCTCCCCTTCTAGCTGACCTCATGAGTGTTTAGGTGGATGAGAAGAAATTGAGTGTCTTGCGTAATTGGTCAGATAGTTATACATTGGAAAAGGTCTTGGTGAGCATTCGACAGTATGAACTTTGCATGCTTTAGTGTAACATTGTCTAGGGAAATGGCTGCTAACCGCAAGACTTCTCAACCAGCAGAAGGCAGCACCTATTGAAGAACTTGTCAATAAAGTAGACTTCAGACAACCAAACAATCTCTTTAAATGTTTCAGCTTGATGAAGATGTTTATTTGGAAGCACTGGCCAAGATTATTCAGCGAGATTACTTTCCTCAGCTGGATCAATTGAAACAGCAGAATCGATTGTTGGAATCAGCAGCACAATTGCACATTGCACCTAACCGATTGGAACAATTGACACATCGCCTTGCTCACCCACTCGCACAGCCCGTCACTGCCTCCATCAATGTGGACCACATGACACTGGATGAATTCCAGACACGTTACATTAGTGAAGACGATGCTTCCTTTTCCACTATTATGCAAAAAGAGAGACAAGCACACCAAGATCACATGAACTGGGTCTTTAATCGACCTCAACGTCCACTACTTGAACATGGGGAACAGCCCAAGTTGATTGAACCAGTTTCAACCTTTCAAAATGCACTCATGTTTCCACCACAATCCATGACGGCACCTCCCACTACCAACAAACTCATTGTGGCATCCAACACGCGTCTATCCACTACTCCTTCAGCCACTGCTACTGCCACCACCCTTCTCATCACCTCACCACCGGCTTTTCCGTCTGTACCATCCACTCCACTCTTTGATCCCAATCAAATGGATGAGCCCATCATGACATGGGGTAGCATCCAAGACACACCTGTCGTGCTCTCTGGTCGTGGTTTCTCCATTCCACCAACTCCAAAGCGTGATATCATTGGTCACAAATTGGCTCAACGTGCTTCCTCCAACATTCGCAAAAGGCACACCACCACCCCACAACGCCTAACCACAGCCAGACTGAAAACTCCCCTTGCAAAGGCTCTCCTCACCCCTCGTCACCTTGACCATGCACTCCGATCCTCCTATAAAGGCTCCATCAAACCGTGAGAAATTCTTCTTTTTTAGCTTTCTCCCGTTCCAAAGGAAAAAAAAATGTCCACACCTTCTGCTCGTTTGATTGTCGTTTCCAATCGTCTCCCAATCACAATCACTCGTGACACCTCAGCCCCAACAGGATGGACCTATGCAATGTCCAGTGGTGGCCTCGTTTCAGCCCTCAGTGGCCTCAAAAAAGAAATGACCTTTACCTGGATCGGTTGGCCTGGCATGGAATTCACAAACGAATCCGATCAGTCCACCATCACCTCCCAATTGGCCTCCCGTTCCTGTGTCCCCGTCTTCCTTTCCAACATTGTCGCTGACCAACATTACAATGGTTTCTCCAATTCCATCCTATGGCCTTTATTCCATTACCATCCAGGTGAAATAGCATTCGATCTAACCGTATGGGAAGCTTACCAGCAAGCCAATGAAGCATTTGCACAGGTCATTTTGAGAATTGTACAACCAAATGACCTCGTTTGGATCCAAGATTATCATCTCATGTTATTACCTCAGTTGTTGAGGGATAAGGAAGAGTTACCACAAGGTGTCAAGATTGGATTCTTTCTTCATACGCCATTTCCAAGTTCAGAAGTTTATCGTATCCTTCCTGTTAGAAAAGAGATTTTACAAGGTGTGTTGGGAAGTGATTTGATTGGATTTCATACGTATGACTATGCACGACACTTTTTAAGCAGTTGTACGAGGATTCTTGGAATGTATACGAGACCTACTGGAGTTCAGGTTGAGCATCGGAATGTGACGGTTGGTACGTTTCCTATTGGAATTGATCCAATGACATTTGTGGATGGATTGACTAGTGAATGTGTTGTAGAGAGAATCAAGACGCTCAAGAGCAAGTTCAAGGATGTCAAGATTATCGTGGGAGTGGATAGGTTGGATTACATCAAGGGAGTTCCTCAAAAGTTGCATGCGTTTGAAGTGTTTTTGGAACAACATGCTGAATGGCGTGGTAAAGTTGTGTTGTGTCAGGTTGCTGTGCCAAGTAGGCAGGATGTGGAAGAGTATCAGAACCTCAGGGCTGTTATCAATGAGTTGGTGGGTAGGATCAATGGGAAATTTGGGACGATCGAGTTCACGCCCATTCACTTTTTACACAAGAGTGTCACGTTTAGTGAATTGGCTGCGCTCTATGCGGTTAGTGATGTCTGTTTGATCTCTTCTACGCGTGATGGGATGAATTTAGTGTCCTACGAGTACATTGCATGTCAAAATGACAGCCATGGTGTATTGATCCTAAGTGAGTTTGCAGGTGCTGCTCAAAGCATGAATGGTGCATTGATTGTGAATCCTTGGAACACGAATGAAGTTGCTCAAGCCATCCATGATGCAGTTACCATGGCACCTGAAATCAGGCGATCCAACCATCAGAAGCTGTATCGATATGTGACCAAGAACACTGCTGCTCATTGGGGAGTTTCTTTTGTGAATACACTAAAGTGTAGTGGTCAAATGATGACGCATGCAGTACCACGAGCTCGCCTCGAATCGATCGCGACTGGTTTTACAGAATGCAAGGGGAAACGTGTACTCTTTTTAGATTATGATGGTACATTGAGTGCTGTTCATCGGATTCCTGAAGTAGCAAGTCCAACACCTCAGCTTATTGCACTCCTTCAATCCCTTGGTTCCCTTCCTCATACTCAAGTCTACATCATGGCAGGTAGATCTCGTCAAACCATGGACAATTGGTTTGGACAAGTCAATTGTGGGCTCATTGCAGAGTATGGATGCTTTTATCGTCATCCTCAACAGCAGTGGCGACAACTCGTTGAACATGTTGATCCAAGTTGGAGAGATACCATCCGACCCCTTTTGTTGCATTACACGCAGCGCACTCCTGGTACCATGATTGAAGATAAGGAAATGATTACTTGTTGGCATTATCGCAATGCTGATCCTGAATTTGGATTATGGCAAGCAAGTGAACTTCAAATGAACCTTGAAAAATTACTTTCTCATATGGCATTATCCATCGTACAAGGTGACAAGACACTCGAACTCCGTCCTACTTCTGCTGACAAGTCCATTGCAGTCAAGGAAATCCTTAAAGACGTGGGAGATGCGGAGTGGATTTTGTGCATTGGAGATGGACGCAGTGATGAAAACCTCTTTCATCAATTTGCAGATTCCTCCACCTCAATCGTCACTTGTACAGTTGGCCAGCATCAAACTGAAGCCATGTACTACATCAAAGATGTGGCTCATGTGCACAGTTTATTGAGCAAATTGACTGCATGATTGCATTTTTTAGTGCTGATTGAATAAAAGTTCCTTGAGAACATGGCTCATAAGCCCATGAATAGCCTCACTACTGACCTTTTGACCATCCTGAGCAAGCCTCGTCAACTTTTCATCATTGCCACTCTTTTTACCACCACCAACCTTGCCCATTGGTCGACTTTTTCTCCCTTGTCTATGGTGGTCCATATCCATCATTCCACTCTCAAACCCCCTCTTCATCCTCATCATTCCCTCCATATCTCCCATATAAGACCCACCAGCATGTTGTTTGATATTCTCATCCAATTGAGCAATCTTGACACTCAAATCATTCATTTGATGCGTTGCAAAACCAGCATTCGTAAACAATGGTGACTGACTCAACGTTTCCACCCAGTATCGATCCCACAACGCTTCCAACAATGACTGATCCAACTTGCTCTTGAAGTAACTAATCTCCAATTGATAATATTGTTGAGCATGTACACCAAAATCCTCAATCTTTTCAAGTGGAATAGTCTGGTATTGCGAAGGTTCACTCTGAGGTGCCTTGTAATCCTTTGGAAACGTTCTAAAAGCACCAATATCAACCAATCCACTTGAAATGGTACGTTTAGGATCAACGACGAGTGCAACAAACGGTTCTTGAAATTGTTGGTTCAACATTTGAGTACTAACGTCGATTCCAGATAACCAACATCCATAGCCAGGGTGAGAATGGTACCATCCAAGTGCGTTTTCAAGACGACCTACTTGCTTGATGGTAGTGAGGTATTGGACCATGTACTCATAACCTTCAGCTTGGGCATTAACGCGCGTTTCTGTACCTTCGACGGGAAGTGCAAAGGCATCCATGACAATCATTGTACGATCAATTACTTTGCCTTGGAGGAGGCCCATGACTTCAATATTTCCTCCTGATTTGGCATGTGTGACCATTTTGATGAGTGCGATTGCGGATATACGGACACTTGTAAAGTAATGGGGATCTTGAGTCCATGGTTTGGAAGTGAGGATTTGTTGTTGTGATTCGTGATCGTAATGGTACAGAGCATTATCATCAAGGACGACGATATTGTTTTCTAATTCAAATTGTTGAAGAGCAATTGCAGAATCCATAAGAAAAAGAGATTTTATACAAAGTCACGGGATTTTAGACGTTGTCCATGTCCCTTTTTTACAATATGTGTGTTGAGGTGGTTGAGCATACCATAAGATTGGTTGCAATGTGGGCATTTGAAGAGCCGGTCAATTTCACTTCGTTTTCTGCGTGGTCGTTTAGGGTAATCAGGCCCTGTTTGGAGGATAAAGTGGTAATGTGTGGGTGAAGGAGGTCGTTTCAATGGGTTTGGTGGTGGTGGTGAGTCTGGGGCTGGTGAGGATGTAGTGGATGTTGGTTTGGGAAAAGGGATGGATGAGGGTTGTTGTGGGAACAGGTCCTTGATGGAAGGTAGGACTACCAGTTGAGACGGCGTGGATTGCAGTGGTGGCAGAGCGTGTTGAGAGACAAGCATTTGAGAAAAAAAGTGTGAGTGTGATGGAAAGAAGAATTTTTGGCCTTGCTTTTTTGGGAATAGTGTGACTGCTTGAGAATTTATTGCCATGACAGCCCCATCTGTTGACTGTGTTGTGTAATGATGATGGACACTAAGCCAGGGCTGTAGGGAGAGAGAGGTGTGGGGCACAAGGCAATAGTCAGAGGCAGCCATTTGAGCTATAAGTGGTCAAGTCAAGTTTTCTAGGCAAATTGTGATGAAAAGGTGATGAGAAGATGGTGAGAAGATGATGAAAAGGTGGTGGTACACACCAAATTAAAGTGACAGAGAAGCCCATGTGTCCTTATCCTAACCTCAAATCCACAGAGCAGTCACAAAAATCTTTTTACATAATCTACAAATGCCAGCCAATTCCTTTGCAGATGATCTCGTCACCACAACCTTTGACTTTGAAGATTACATTAAAAACGAACTCGCCCTAGATGGTGATCGCAAACCAGCACCCGATCTCTGCAGATATTACCTTCGAGGCTCCTGTCTAAAGGGTAAATCGTGTGCCCTTAAACACGGTCGTCCAGGAGAACGTCGTCAACTTGTCGTTTGCAAACATTGGCTTCGTGGTCTTTGCAAAAAGGGCGATTCCTGCGAATTCCTCCACGAATACAATCTCAAACGTATGCCTGAATGCTGGTTCTTTAGCAAATATGGTGAATGTGTGAATGCAGATGATTGTCTCTACCTTCATATCGATCCAGAAAGCAAACAAATTCAATGTCCTTGGTACAATAGGGGATTTTGTAAACATGGGCCAAATTGTAGGTTGAAGCATGTTAGGAAAATGATGTGTACATTGTATTTGAGTGGATTTTGTCCATTTGGTCCCAATTGTGTGAATGGTCATGCCAAGAATGAGTTGCCTGATATGGATAAGTTGGAGATGCCAATTGCTAAACAGCATGTAAGTGAGAAACCTCCCGGGTATCAGAGTAGTGCTGCTGCTATTCAGAACATGTCGGTGAATAGTGGAGCTCAGAGACCAAAGGTGCATAATCAAGGGGAATTTAGGCCATTGACTGAAGTGGTGTGTTTCAAGTGTGGTCAGAAGGGTCATTATGCAAATAGATGTCCAAATTGATTAAAAAAGATTTAGTGTTCTTGTAGGATGATTTTGATGATATCAGTGAGAGTAATAACGCCTTCAACATGACCAGTTGGACTGGTGATCCAAAGGCGATGAGCATGAGTTGCAGCCACCTTTCTAATGGCTAACCTCAAAGTATTGTTGAGATGAATGTCGAATACAGGTACAGTATCTTGTCCAGTCTTTGTACCCTGTTCCAACTTGACATGAGCCACCATTTGAGCACAAGTAGCGTACAGCAAAGATTGTCTGTGGTGCTGGAGGACGTGCTTGATGTCACTGAGTGAAATATTACCAAACAAATGACCTTGTTGATCCACAACTGCAACTGAGGACACATCCTTGTGGCTGATGGATTCCAAAGCCTCCAACACCATGGCTTCCATTTGAACAGAGTACACGGGTTCTTTGGAGACACCAAGATCTTCAAGAGATTTCTCCAATGTCCTAGTCAAATCTGGAAAATCAAACATGTGTTCAGCAAGGTAATGAATAAAGTTGGATTGAGTGAGGATGCCCTTGAGACCACCTGAACCATCCGTCACTGCGATGCGGTGTATGCCTTGAGCAAAGATTTCTGCAACTTGCAAGAGGGAGGTTTCAGGCAAGACAGCAGTATAAGGATTATTCTGAGAGAGATCAGTAGCGTCCTTTGCAGAGATGGATTCAGCACGCGCTGCATGACCAATGAGTTCAGCCATTTTTTCATCAGAGGGTTGGTCTTCAGGAAGGTGTACGCGGCGGAGGACGAGGAGAAGGTAAGTGAGCATATCTGCATAGTCAAACATACCCACATAACTGCGAGTGTGCTTATCGTAGACGGGGGCAGACGAGACACCACGGATGATGAGGGCTTCACAGGCTGTTTCTATGGATGCCTTGGAATCACTAGGGAGGAGGAGGGGGATTAGGATGGACTGTGCAGAGAAGCAGCACTTGGACCAATTCGTGAAATCAAGGACATT
>QZWU01000022.1:0-93631 GCA_004114255.1 Acaulopage tetraceros
ATTCGTCGCCAGCAAGCCTATGATGTCATTTGTGAGCAGATTATTGGTGACAATCCTGCAAATACCATTGTGGCCTATGGTGGTGGTCGTTTCAATCATGCATCTCGTGGCAATCCCCCCACTCCCAACAAACATCTGTTCAAAGAACTCAAGAGGCGCTGCACTACCATCCTTGTCAATGAGCACTTGACAAGTCAAATCTGCTCACATTGTCATGGTGTAGAACCTCTTCCTCCAGGTGTAGAAGGGCCCTTACCTCTCCACCAACCTCAGCGATTAACACAGACACGGCACTGGCAGCTCAAGCAATGTAATATCATTGGATGTATGAGACTCTGGAACCGTGATGTGAACGCTGCAAGAAACATCAGACATGTGTTTTTGTATGCAAATGAACACAACGGTGAACGCCCTCCAGGATTCAGACGAGTGGCACAAGGTCAATGATGTTGATAACATTATTTTGTGATTGCAGTGGCTTTGGTTAGATCTGCTTTCAGCTGTCCATTAAACGGCTCCAGTGTAGAGACAAGGTTGTGTACAGCCTCTGCCCCAGTGCAGAAAAAAGGTTTGCACAACCCCTCTAGAAAGGCTATGGATCCAATCTGCTTTTATGGCACAAACACAATCCTCATCTCCATAATCGTATTTACAATCATCAACCTCATCCTCACTAAATCACTCCCACATCTCCTTCCCTTCCTCCCAAAACTCCCACTCCACAAACAATCCATCTGGCTCAACACCCTTGTCAGTTACATTCATGCAACGATCTGCGTCGCGTTCGTCCTCTACACGTTCATCACTTATCCAGATCTCCACCTCGACCTTATGAGCGCACCATGTCCAGAGTGCCAATTACTGGTCGCAATCAGCTCTGGATATTTTATTGCAGACTGTATTGACTTTTATCTTAAAAACATATTCATGAATGACGCGTCAATTTGGATACACCACGTCGTTGTACTCACACCACTCTTGTCATCACTTTCAGTATGTGCTTACGCGCCTTATTTAACAGCTGCACTCATAGTTGAAGTCAATGGAATGTTCTTACATCAACGCAAGCTATTGCTCTTGTCCTCTGTATCCAAAATGTCCAAGGTTTATGTATGGAACATGATTGGGTTCGTGACTAGTGGACTAGTGTTTCGTTGGGCCATGCATGTCTGGGTTTTGTGGAGAATGTGGGAAGAGAAGGAAGCGTTTCATGAGGAATGGCATTGGTGGATGGCAATGACGGGGATGAGTGTGTTGAATGTGCTGAATGCTCAGTTGGTGGTTAATGTGACAAGGTTGGATTGGAAGGAAATGGCTGGATATTTTAGACGGGTTGAGAAAGTAAAGGAATGAGTTATTGTTATTATTATTGTTTGATGAGAAAAGTGTCCATAAAAGTCAAGTAAAGTTGGTTGACTGATGGAATGAGGTGAGCAGGTGCAGAGAGGTCTGTGGCTGTGTTTTTAGGAGTGTGAAGGGTGGTGGTGTTGAAGGTGGGTTTCTTGAGGGCCCTCTTGGGAGGTTGGACTGTATCAAAGATGGATGGCATGAGATCTGGAGTGAAATCCAAGAGGTTGGTGGTGGCATGTTGACCAATTACAAAGTGAATGGCACCTTCAGTGTCGACAACAACGACATCACAGTCCACCAATTCGGGTTTGGCTTGGGGGATGGCAGGTTTGTCAATGCACAAAAGTGCTTGAACTCGCTTTTTGAAATTTTTGAGCATCAGTGGATTTGGGGACGTTGGGTCAAAAATGGCAAATGTCGTACCACTGTCACCCAAAGTCAAATTTGCAACCATTCTAAAGGTGCTTGTGTCGACATCCACATGGTTGACTTGCGATCGATAACTCCATAAAGTTGCACCAGTCAGTACATCCCACACTTGAAGTAAATTCTTGCCATAACCCACCAAATAAGGTCGGAGTGGATCATGAATGAATTTGCAACGATCACAACCCTGTGGTACATTCAACAAGAATACCTTGACGACCGACATGCTGACAGGGTTCCACAAGGCAACAAAATCATCATACACCACCACAAAAAAAGACCCATCAGGACTAAACGTAATGGATTTTGGTGTGAATGATTTGTAATTGGCTGCACGTACTCCCATCCAATAGACTTGTTCCTTTGCGTTGGTTTCCATCGCCCATGTACGAACATTACCATCAGCACCACAAGACGCTGCCATGTTCATGGTAGGATGAAAGGCAATTCCAGTAACACCCACCTGATGAGGATTTTCCAACCGCGTATTGAGGACATACTTGTTGCTTTCCACATCCAATTTCCAAAACTTGAGATTGATCAAGACCCCTTCTCTACTATCCACCGTCATGAGCCACTGACCATCATGAGAAAAGGCCACATGATCCACATTTGGAGGAATCAACTCTTCATCCCGTGATGCCGTACTTGCAAGGTAATTAAAAGCAACCACACGCAACGTATCCACCAATTGATTGTTACGAGCATTGTAAAAGCACAAATGACCAGGTGATGAATTCATAACAATGTTGCCCGTGTTGGGCTGTAAGACTCCACCACATGTTGAAGAATAATTGTGTAATTCACCCTTGATGACGCATTTCGTGTCTAATCCAACCGAAGTGACCACCTTGATATCTCCACTTTCCAATTTAAGAATAAAAAGTGATTCATCTGCATTGACTTGAATGGCGTTTAAAGGTGAGCCGAGATGTGCCAAGTACTGTCGATTGGTTGTTCTCACTTGCCACAAAACCATGACGCCTTCAGCAGCACCTGAAAACACGTATCCACCATCAGCGGAGAATAAGAGTGTGCGAATGGGATGAGCGTGCCAATGAAGGATGGTTCGCATACCAGTTTCATAATACATCAATGCGATACGACCATTGGATTCGCCAACTGCAAGGACTGGTTGATCTGGATGGAATGCAATGGCGGTGGGTGATCTCACTTGATCGATCGTGATGGATTCCAACTCGTACTTGTTGTCGCACGTAAACACGTCCACTTGATACTCGGTCAATACAGCAAATCGATGAAGGCGAGCAGACACACTGACATCCAACACTGGATCTCTGTACGTTTGTACCTTTTTAACATTGGGTTGCTCCTTTTTAAGACTGGAAATCTGAACAATATGTGAAATGCTCTTTCCTGGCCTGGCTGGAAGGAGTGAAATGCTGGCTTTTGCAGGTTCAACCTTTGAAGCTTCACGCGTCAAACAATACAGAGCAGAAGGTGTCGCATCTGAACCAAATATACGAATGATGGGATCACTGCAATCTACCGTCTACAATCGCGTGAAATGGAGGAAATGAAGGAATTGTACGCGTTCGAGGGTAAGGGTTGAGAGGTTCCAAGAGCGTAGGCAGCCACTTGCATCGCCTGTGAAAATCTAAAAGAATGATCATGGTGGGGGTGGATTGCGTGTACGGTAGTTGGAAACTTTGAGGACAAGTACAAGCAACTCAAATCAGGAAGCTTTCTTGGAATGGTAATGGAATTCACCAATTGAGCTGCATGAACACTGTAAATTTGAATAGAACGCGTAAAACACAGCACAATGAATCTAGTTACACGTGAATCAGTCGGATCTAAAGGGATCCTACTTGTTGTCTGAGGTGATTGCGAAATTGTTTGACATGTTTTTTTTTCTCTTTACAAGTTTTGACATGATGTCCGTTGAACTCACTGCTTATTCACCCGCTTACTACAGGGCAGTAGAATCCATCAAACCACCTTCTGAACGCATTCACTTTGACCCCTTTTCACTCTGTCTACTTGCACCATCCGTCATTGACAATCTGTTCGCTGCTTATGCTACTGACCCAACACGCACATCTGACTTTTGGGTTGACCTTCATGCCTTTCGTTCCTGTGCTGTAGACGACCTCCTACTCTCTACGCCTTGGAAACAGGTGGTTATCCTTGCTGCTGGTTTGGATACGCATGCATGGAGGTCAGAGTACCTTCACGACTTGTATGAAGTTGACAAGTCATCCATCTTTTTTGACAAGTTTGACAAGCTTCCAAGGAGTAGAGCACTTCAAGGACGCCATGTTATGACTCGTGCTGATTTGATCCAAGATGACTGGATGAGCAATTTAGTGTACCAAGGACTGGATACTCAGACACCAACCTGTTGGATTCTGGAAGGCTTGCTGTATTATCTGTCCATGGAACATGTGGAGACACTTTTGACTAAAGTAGACTCACTTTCAGCCAAAGGTTCCAGCATGTTTTTTGATCACTGGACTACCTCGACTGCTGATACAGCTCATGCCTTTTCCTCGCTTTATTTAAGTAGATTGGACAGTCTTGACCAATTTGCCTTTTTGAAAAGATGGACCATAACAAAGACACATGATTTTAGTCAACCAAATATTCACTGGGGTCGACCTTTTACTCCACTCCCACTCTCATCCGCACCATCCTTTTACATTGGCAATAAACACTAACCATCCGTTTATTCCTTCTTGATCCTCTTTCCATAATTCTTACTATAAAACTGAATAAACAATCCCAAAAACGTAGTGTTGACAATCACACTAAACCAAAACCCAAAATCCCTTCCTTCATCACATCCACCCTTCCCGTACTTGATCCACACATAAACACACATGAGCGTATGACCAGTCAGGAACTGTACAATCTGTAACGTAGTAATGTACTTTTTAAACCATACACTCCTTCCCATTGACGCATTAAAGTAATAATAATACATGAATACATGGACAAGTGTGTTGAATAACATGCCTTGATGGGAGAATACAAGTCCAGATTCAATCCATGTCCATACCATGAGAATAACAATGGCATGATGGTACCAATGTAGGAAAATGAGTGGTTTCTTTTTTAGGACAAGGATGACTGTATCGAACAATTCGTAGAATTTAGAAAGGTAGTACATGTAAGTAATGTAAAAGAGACGGCCTTTGAGTTGAGTATTGGTTTGTGAGGTACAAAAGAGTTCAAAAGTGCCGCGGAGTTGATAACGTTCATAAAAGTCGATTGTAGCGTAGATGAACATGAGGGCGGACCAAATCATGAGGATGAGGTTATGAGTGGCTGTTATGGTGGTGAGTTTGAAGGCTGGTCGGTTGGCCATGAAGGACTTTAACGCGGTAATTGTCACAAAATAAAGTATCCAAGCAATTATAATGACTTGGAGATTAGAGAGGGGTGTGATGCCAACGTTCCATAGAAAGGTGTGAGGGGATACAAGTTGATTCCAGTCCCATTCGTGAGGCACAAAGGGTAATTGAAAGGCTACAGTGAGAATGTCGGTGTTCATCGAAAAAAAGAGCGATCAGAGAGCAGTCACGCAAGCACTTTATACATCAGAGAGTCCATAACGTTCCAAATGGGCATACTCAAACCTATGGAGGGATTAAATAAAGAGAGTCAATAGAGAGGAGTACTTGAAGTCTGGTTTCCGTCTGTCACACCATGCACCTTCTTGATCAAACACTGTAAATGTACCAAATTCATAATCAACAGAGGATTCGACTGGTGGTTCACGTCTTTTGAACCATTGTCTACTTTGTTTATGGTACCTCCATGAATTGCGCATGAGTTCACGGGCTGCAAGGTACTGTTGAAAGGTGCCTGGTTGATAGTAAAAGATGAAAAAGAGCGTGGATTCATCCAACTTTTTCACAAATTGTTCAGATACAGAGACTGGTTTCTGAGGATAATAAGCGGCTGTTGCGAATATGTTGCGAGGTGTATAGGGTTTGGTGCGTTCCACTTCTTCGTAGGATGGGATACGAGAGTGAGCTGCTTCGAATAATTCCCACATTTTGGTAGGGTCTCGCTGTTCTGCTTCAGTGTGAGCTGCATCCAGTATAGAAATGAGATCAATGAGGCTGGATATGGAAGGATTCTCCAAATTGCGTTCTTCCAAAGGTTGTTGTGCTGTGGGAGTAGGATCATCTGATGATGTGGGCACGGCTTCCTTTTCTGTTGCTGGTGGCTGGAATACTGGTGGAGGTGGCGTCTGTTCCTTGACCACTGCAGGTGCCTCTGCAACAACCTTGGCTGGTGATTCTACCACAACAACCTCTTGCTTCTTGCTTGCTTTAGTTTCCGACTTGACTGGAGAAGCAACCTGCTGTTGCGTCACTTGCATCACTGAAGGCAGTGGTGCAGCTGGTTGCTTGGGTGAAGTCGTCTTGCTTGTTCCAGGTGTCGATGAAATCTCTTCTTGCAAACTACTTGACATGGATGCTTTGCGCACATGAGCTGATTCTGGCTTATCAACTTTGGCCGCTGCAGTCACTGAATACAGCACTTGAGGCTTCTCTTGAGGCGCACTCTTGGTCACTGGTGACAGGGGTTTGATCACAAGTGGCGTACTGCGTGTCTCAACCTTATCCTTGGACGTCCTCTTCTCCACCACCTTATTCGGCACAATTTTGATGGTCGATTCACTTGTTTTCCTCTTGGCCACCGGTTGCTCTGGTTCCTCTTCCTTCTCCTTGACCTTATCCAACTCTGCAATCGAATCCTTCATCATAAACAATTCTTCCTCTTCATCCAAATTCAGCTCATCATACATTTCCTCATCTTCCTCAAACTCATCTTCTTCATGACTCTCAATGTAATACAGCACATTATCCTTGACATCATTCACTTGCTCATACGACAGACTCTCATTCTCCAACATGCGATGAATCAACTCTAATCGGCCAATGTGCCATTTGTGCCTATCAATAATCTTGTCCAACCTGGCAATTTTTTCCAGTTTTGGCGCATCCTTTTTGCCCTTCTTGATGGTCGCACGGATCACCTCAATCTCTGCTTCGTACTTTTCCACCTGCGTATTCAGCTCATCTACTTGAGTGGTCAGCCAATTCGATGCTTCCATCTTTTCCTTTTCCTTTGGATCAATCTTGGCATGTTGGTTCAAACCTTCCTTGGAGAATGCTTTGGTCTTCATCTCCTTTTCAATAGCCTTGAATCGCTCCATTTGCTACACGACAGTCAACCTGATGGAGTGATGATGTGGATACTTGTTCGATTAAGCGTCGATTGTCAGTCAATTGCTTCTTATCCTTGATCTCTGTCGATGCAATCCACTGTTTGATTTGATCGCGTAATCGCTGTAACTTCTTGATCTCCTTTTTCAAATCTGCTTCCAATTTATCCTTTTGATTGGCTGATGTTGTTGTATTTAATTTCTCCAAAGTAGCATCAAATTCCTGGATACCTTCAGCAACCTTCTTGATGACACGATCAATCTCGGCTAGAGGATGGATGGGCTAATGTGTGTGGTGGGAGGATGATACCTTGCAGTTTGCGATTGGCCATTTCTGATTGAAATTTTTTTTTATGGCTGATCAACCAAAGCTCAATGCCAGCGCGCCTTCTTTCAAGCCAAGTGCTTTTGCTTCTGAATTCGTTCCAAGTTGGATGAAGAAGGATGATGGTGAGATTGTGAACGTGTATTGAGTTTAATCGCACTTAGAAGCACCAGCTGATCCAGTTCAAGTGACCACTGTGAAACCAGCTGCTGCAAAGCCAGTCAAGGTAGCCAAACCAGCGGCGGCAGCAGCACCTGCACCAGTCCCCGCACCTTCAGCTGATCCAGCCGACTTGGAATTAGATGAAGAAGATGCTGAGAATGTGACTGATCTTTTTGGTAAGGAGCACATCAACATCATCTTTATTGGGCACGTGGATGCAGGCAAGTCCACCATGGGTGGTAACCTCCTCTACCTCACTGGAATGGTGGATAAACGTACCATGGAAAAGTACGAAAGGGAAGCGCGTGAACAAGGTCGTGAATCCTGGTATTTGTCATGGGCATTGGACACGGGTGCAGAGGAACGTTCAAAGGGCAAGACTGTAGAATGTGGCAAGGCGTACTTTGAGACAGATAAGAGACGCTACACCATCCTTGATGCCCCTGGTCACAAGAGTTATGTTCCAAGCATGATTGGTGGTGCTTCTCAAGCTGATGTTGGCGTATTGGTCATTTCAGCAAGAAAGGGTGAGTTTGAAACTGGGTTTGAACGTGGTGGCCAAACCAGGGAACACGCTGTACTTGCCAAGACTGCTGGTGTGAACAAGTTGATTGTGGCTATCAATAAGATGGATGATCCAACTGTACAATGGTCCAAGGAAAGGTACGATGAGTGTGTCAGCAAGTTGACTCCTTACTTGAAGGGAAGTGGGTACAACCCCAAGACTGATTTGACATTCATGCCCATTTCAGGATACACTGGCATTAACCTCAAGGATCGTGTGGATCCTGCAGTTTGTCCTTGGTACAGTGGCCCCTCCCTCCTCGACTACCTCGACAATATGCAAATGTTGGAACGCAAGATTCAAGGTGCTTTATTGATGCCCATCACTGAAAGGTACAAGGACATGGGTACCACCATTGTTGGAAAGATTGAATCTGGACGCTTGAAACGCGGTCAAAATGTCATCATCATGCCCAATAAGAAAACGGCTGAAGTGGCTGCCATTTTCCTTGAAGAAGCTGAAGTGGACCATGCAGTCTGTGGTGACAATGTCCGTCTTCGCCTTCGTGGCGTTGAAGAAGAAGAGATTGCTATTGGCCATGTGTTGTGTAGTCCAAAGCATCCAGTTCACACAGTCACTGCCTTTGAAGCTCAATTGGCCATTCTTGATCACAAGAACATTCTCACTGCTGGTTATGGTGCAGTATTGCACATTCATGCTGTTACCGAAGAAGTCTCCGTCGCTGCTTTGCTTCATTTGATTGATAAAAAGACCAACAGGAAGAGCAAGAGACCTCCTCAATTTGTAAAGAAGGGTCAAAAGGTGATTGCTAGATTAGAAGTGGCTACCACTGTATGTGCAGAGACCTTTGAGGATCATCCTCAACTTGGAAGGTTCACACTCCGTGACGAAGGGAAAACCATTGCTATTGGCAAGGTTACAAAGATTATTCCTAATGAGTAAAAAGTGTTAGGACAATTGGCCCTTGATGTCCACCTTTTTAAACTTGGTGTCCATACATTCCTGTAGAGCTTCACCCACCTGACTTGCTTGCAGTACATGTGGATCCACATCCGAAATGTCCTGCTCTGCAAGGAACTCCAACAACCCCTGCCCAGACTCAAACCCCAACTCCTTTGCAGCAAACTCGACATTCACATTTCTATAACTACAGAGGATGATCAATATCTAAAAATGTCCTTTCCTACCTTTTAATCATGATGAGGAGGGCTTGAATCCGTGTGCCTGTCACAAACAGTTGCATCAAGCACTTACTGTAATAAGATGCTTGAGTAAACAGTCGAAACAATCCATGATAATTGTTGATGGCATGAGCTGCACGTACTTGAATAGCATGTTGAACAAGGGGCTCTTGCTTTTGTTCAGCGGTCAATTCAGAAAGGAGTGTAGTGATACCAGCCGTGTTTTTAGTATAAATAAAATACAGTAGGCGATATGCAGTAAACTCCAATGCATTGGTGCTAGGAATGGTGGAATAAAGGACTTTGAGGCGCGTTTGACACTGATTGTACTCGCCCACGTCACCCTATATAACAAGTTAATAAATCTTACAAAGAATGTACTTGCGTTGACGAGTGCCAATCGTGCATTCTCTTCATATACTTGAACTGTAAACTCTGTGTTGATGTGTTGTACGGTTAAATCTTGCCTCAATGATTTAAATTGTTCCCACAAGTAATTCTTGTAAGGAATGCCTTGTTGAATCTTGTCTTTGAGCATATCAAAGGTCTTGAGTAATACACGCAATGGTCGAATCTTGCTGGGATCTGGTAAATCGGTTAGTCGAAGGTACTCTTTTTCCAGGTTTTCATTGGTTCCTACAAGGTTAGCATTGGTCTCCATGACCACATCTTCTGGTGTACGAGCACGCGTGCTCACATTCTCCTCCATGGACTGAAATCTACGCAGTCGCATATCCTTTTTCACATCATCATCTTCCTCCATCAATCCACCAAATGATTGACGCTGTGCTTTAGGTTTCTTAGCGGGACGGCGACATACAGCAGGCAACTCTTTTTCATCCCAATTGTACAAATGGGCCGTACCACTAGCCATAATTGGTTTACACAAGGCATTCAATTCACTCAATAGGGCATCATGACGTTCCTCTGGACATTCCATAAAAGCACGATGAATGTAGGTTCTCATTTTACGCACATGTTCATCGTAATCGCTACCTTTTTCCTTTGATGGTGATGATGCAGCTTTGGACAATTGTACAGACTCTTCAAAGGTTGCACCAAAACGCCTTTTAGTCAAGGCTGGTTGATTGTCAACGGGAGTGATGGGTTGGACAGAATGGTACTGGACGGAAGGAGGTAGTGGTGGTGCAGGATGATAGCCATAATGTGGTGCAGGTAGACCAGGGGTAGGGTAAGCATAGTAGGGATACCCTTGTGCATAAGCAGATGACGATTGATTGCTAAAACTGTTATAGGATGGAGTGGTCCCAGGTGGTGGTGGGTGTGCAGAAGTACTCATGGGAGGAACAGGGTATCCTGTAGGCGTTGATGCCATGGTGTAGTAATACTGATTGTTGCGTGGATCCATCTCTCTCTCTCTTTTTTTTTGCAGGTGGAAAAGCAACCATGTCTGAGGCTGGCTCGTTTTTCATGGAAATCGCAATCGTACGCCCAATTGTTTCCCCATATTTTGTCTGATTTTGTAGAACAACTCTAACAAATCCACCAATAATTATGCACGCCCTCTAATCAAGTCCCCACGACACCGTAAACATTGGTCCAATGCTACCACCATCAGTTCAGAAGGTGCAGATGACAGGTACCTTAATTGTTGATTTCTAATTGAACAATCTCTAGTAGTGCAAGTACCTCTACACTTGCAGTACAGCCAAGCAGGTATCGAGAGGATTTCATGGAACTCTCCAATGTTGGAAAAGGTGCATTTGGTAGCGTGTGGAAAGCCAAGAATCGTTTGGATGATCTCACTTATGCTATCAAGAAGATTCGTCTCAAGAATGCCGAATCCATTTACCCAAAAGTGTTTAGAGAGATCAAGTGCATGTCTAGGTTGGACCATCCTAATGTGGTGAGGTATTACAGTTCATGGTTGGAGTATGTTCCTGCGCATTCCTTGAAGAGCAAGACGATTACAGAGGAAGAGGAGGACGACAGCTGTGGTAGCAGTAGCAGCAGCAGCAGTATGCTTTCTTCCAGTGGGGCAGATTCGTTTCAAATGGATGATTTGGATCAAGATGTGGAATTCGAATCAGCCGGTGTCATGTTGGACATGGAATTCCACAACAAATCCATTGCAATTGATGAGGATGATTCATTTGGTGTGGAATTTGGTTATGCCACTTCAGAAGGTGCAGATACGGAAGACAGCAAGAGTGATGAAGATGATTCTTGCTTCTTTCATCAAGAAGATGAACCCAGTCTCCCTATACATGTCCAACCTACCCCTGTGCGCATTGGTCATCGCCCCACTAAATCCCAACCAGCTTTAACTCTATCCAAGTCAGCCATGTCACCCACTACATCCACCTCATTCACAGAACGTTACAATGTACGCCACAACCGATTTCCAAGTTCCTCAGCAGATGACGTGCTCAACGTCCTCTCCTCACCCACATTCATTCTCGGCACTTCACCTGCATCTCGCAATTACTTTCCCAGTCCACGACCACCAAGTCATCCATCCGATCAACTCACTTTATTCATTCAAATGCAATTGTGTCAACATACCCTTCAAGGTTACTTGAAAGAACGCAACAAGGCACTTTGTAAGGCAGCTGAAGCCACTAAAACACGCTTGCATACCACCAAAACCAACACAAAACATCCAGACATTCCCAAAGAAGATGAAGATGTGTTTACAGATCCAGTTGCCATGGTGGATGCTGAAACCAACATTTATCTTTTCCGTTCAATTGCACGTGGTGTGGCCTACATTCACTCTCAAGGCCTCATGCACCGTGACCTCAAACCAGGCAATGTGTTTTTAGAAGGCACCAGCCTACAAATCAATTGTGAAGATGAATTTGAATCACAAATTGAACAAGAAGAAGCCTTGAAATGCTCCCAAAAAGTCTTGCAGGACATTGCAAGTCGCCAGGACGTTCAAGGCATCTCACCTAAAATTGGTGACTTTGGCCTTGTTGCTGATGTTGCAAGTGAACCCAACCAAGAAGAAACCAGTGGTAACGATACTCCTAAAACACGACCACTGCGACGCACACGTACCACCAACATTGGCACAGTGACTTACGCAGCACCTGAACAACTCGCCATTCCTGCCGTTAGTTATGATGAAAAAGTTGATGTATTTGCCCTTGGTATCATCTTTTTAGAACTTTATCATCCCTTTGCAACTCAAATGGAACGATCAGCAGTATTGAAGAACATGCGACAAGGTCAACTTCCAGAAAGTTTTGTACGACTTTGGCCCAAAGAAGCTGCATTCATCCTTTGGCTCACTGCTGAAGATCCAACTCATAGGCCAAGTGCAGCACAAGTCCTTGAATTTGATTTATTGAGGTCTGATGTAGATGAACGTAGTTTACGCGCACAATTGGCTCAAAGGGAAAGGCAAATTCTTGCACTTTGTAAACGAGTTGCTGCGCTTGAACAAATTGTGTCGACTTGTGACAAGTGTCGTCAAAAGGATGAAGATGATGTGATGAATGTGGATTGTGGTGGACATACGGATACTGTCAAGACACTCAAAAAGTACAATGATGATGCATCACGATGCTTTGCAGCCAGGAGAAAGAGTGGTACTGTCACTTCCACACAATCATGGTTGACTTTTGGTTGGATGAGGTAAATCTCTCATTCTATATATAAAGGTGTTTCAAACTTTTATAATTAATTGTGCACGCATCTCACTACGCGTTGGGGGTCCAATAAAAAGGAGTCCTATCACAACCATTGTAAGCCAACGCATTGGTCGTACTCGTACCTGTCAAATTAGCAAACAACTTGACCTTTGGCATCGTAGTAGATGTAAATGACAAAAATCTATACAATTCTGGAATGTTTCTAGCAAGGCGTGCTGGGTACATGCTGAGGTAAAATGCAGCCATACCAGCAATATGAGGTGATGCCATACTCGTCCCACTCATGGTCGTATATCCACTTCCAGATGCAGCAGTACTACGAATAGACAAACCAGGTGCAAACACATCCACACATGATCCATAATTACTAAAATAAGTAATCGTGTCTGTAGTATCCGTTGCGCCAACTGAAAACACTGCTTGTTTAGCACCAGAAGGACTAGTCGTACATGCATCCTTTGCAGCATTACCAGCAGCAGCAATCACAGGTACGTAGGCAGCATACGCAGCATTCAGCGCATCCGTCACAGCTTGGGAATAAGCACCACCAAGTGACATGTTGATGAGTGTCATACCAACCATGTTTCTTGCAATCGTATTCGTAACCACATATTGAATTCCTGCAATCAAATCAGCATACGTGCCACCAGCCGCACCAAGTACTTTGACAGAAACAACTTGTGCACGATTAGCAATCCCAGAATACCTTCCAACAATGGTTCCTGCAACATGAGTCCCATGACCAGTTTTATCAACATGCGCTTCACTTGTAATGTAATTTGCACCGAGGGTAGCACGGCCAACCAAATCAGGATGAGTGATATTTACACCACTGTCAAGAACGTAGACAATGGTACCAACACCAGCAGGCGCTGTATAAGAAAAATTACCAGTTGGATTGTAATTTTTTTGGGAAAGGCGACGTTGACCCCAACTGATGATATTGTTGGATATGGTGTAGCGTGCGTAGGTGGGATAAATGCGACCATTGCGTTCCACGTATTCAATATCTGACTTGGCATTGGCGTCAAGGTAATTCAAAAAGCCTTGAGAGAATTGTCCTGCGACTCCATTGAATACTTGAGTAACATAGCGACGTGTGATGAGGGCTTCTGGTGCCACTGGTTGTGGATCGTTACCTGCTGCTGAGGCTTGCATCGTATTGTATGCATTGGCATGTTGTGTGATGACGGTTGTAGTGGATCTTGGACGGAGCTTTATAATGTAGCTAGGGGACTGTGCCACGATGGATCCGACCAAAGCGATTAGGTAGAGTGAAATGTGCATTACTGCTATTACTGTATAAAAAGCTCAATTAAATGGTGAGACGAAAAAAAGTTTTTTTTTTGTGTGGTTCCAAATTAATTTAATGTATGGGACTTGGCAACTATTTGTGCTCACACGTACCCCCATCACCACCCAAGGACATGGTCTAGGCAGCTGTAAAGTACTTTGTCCAAAAGGAACGCTGAGGATCACATCCATCATATGCCAATAAATTAGGAGATGTTGCCAATTTAGTAGCAGGACCCTTGACACTCTTGTTGGCAGTTGAAAGGAGGTACTGATAAAGCGTAGGAATCTTGCCATTAAAATTGAACATGCTCATGTACATGGCAGCAATTCCAGCGACATGAGGTGAGGCCTGACTCGTACCAGAAAGGAGCCCTTGTGCACTATCCCCTGTATTCCATGTACTAACAATATCCTGACCAGGTGCAAATAAACGCACACATTGTCCATAATTACTAAAATCTGCAATTTGATCAGGTTGCGTGCTTGCTCCAACTGCAAATACACTTGCACCTGCTGATGCTGGAGTATTACCACAAGCATCGCGACCTTCATTACCAGCAGCACCAATCACAGCAATTCCCTTGGCAAATGCGGCTTGAAGTGCAGCATCCACCATGACAGAGGTGGGTCCACTGATGCTAAAGTTGATAATGGACTTGCCAGGACGTGCGACATTAATAACATGCTCAATTCCAGCAATGATCTGAGAGTACGTTCCAAGTGCTTGACCATTGAGTACTTTGACACTCTTGATGGATGCCCACTTTGCAACACCATACTGAAATCCAGCAATCGTACCAGCCACATGCGTACCATGTCCATTATTATCCTCTGGTCCTTCACCAGGTACCAAATTAGCGGAATGACTAGCACGTCCCTTGAAATCAGCATGACTAATGCGAACTCCCGTGTCCAATACGTAGATATCCACTCCTTTTCCTGCAGGTGTTGCTAGGTACATGGGGCGAGATCCACTATAAGTAGCTTGACCGACACGACGAATTCCCCAACTGGGTGGGTTGGCTTGAGTAGCACGTTTGATTTGAGCTGCACTCATGATACCATCCTCTTCAATAATATCAATGGCATCAGACTCTTCAACTAGGCGGTCAAGGAACTCTGTAGTAAACTTGCCAGTAAGCCCATTAAGTTTGCTAAAGGTTTTGGTAACCACTGCTGCTGGTGCTATGGGAAGGGTAGATGCGGCACCAAGCATATTAGAATGTTCATCTTGTTTTTCAGCATTGAATTGGGATGCAATTGACTTGATGGTATTGGGATTAGCATTTGGTTTTAATTTGATGAGGTAGCGGGTTGGTTGATTGCGTGGAACAGATGCGGATGAATGTACTGGTGGTGATGACTGTGCTTGGAAGAGAGGGACATGAGCGATTAATAATAAGGTAGTGTACTTTAGGAGGAGGAGCATGGTGGCAGAGGGGGACGAGGGAGAGGGATGAGGTGCTCTCCTGGAATGGAATCAGTGTGTTGGAAATAATTTTAGGCGGTTCGAGTGCGGACACTTTTTTGTCAGATTGACTAGGTAAGGTGGTGACTCGAAACGATGAGGATAAAAAGTGGCATTGTACCAGTTGGGTGGATGAATTGAGCATGCTTTCTCACAATTCCATTCAACAAATTTCCAACAATTGGCACGTCATTCTTGCCTCTGAATCACCACGTAGACGCGAGATCCTTTCCAAATTTGTAGGACTAGCATCCCTTGCTTGCTCATCCACCATAGGGATTTCCATTTGATATTCATCCCAGTTCATTTGAAGAGAATTTAAATCATGCTGAATTCACTCCTTTGAGCTATGTACAAGAAACAGCTCGACTCAAGGCCACTACACTCCAGTCTCAGCTCTTCTCTACCTCTCCAAGCAAGCCAACACTCATCATTGCTGCGGATACTATTGTAGTTCATAATCAAGCCATCATGGAAAAACCTCGTTCACCAGAACAGGCCAAATCCATGCTACTAAAACTCTCTAATGACACGCATCTCTGCTACACTGCAGTCACACTCCTCTACACAAACGGTGGGGAGTGGAAAACGCGCTCATTTCACGAAGAAACACGCGTTGTGTTTGGCCCAGTTGATCAAGAACTCCTCGACGCGTATGTTGCCACAGGTGAACCCCTTGACAAGGCAGGTGCATACGGTTACCAAGGCTTAGGCTCCCTCTTTGTCCATTCCATCCAAGGTGACTTTTACAATGTCATTGGATTCCCCGCTTACTCATTTTTCAAACACCTCATCACCATCATTCATGAAAACGATAACCCATAAAAAAAACCCCCCTTTGCCTCTTATTTATCTGTACCGATAATCAGCTTCTAAATTGGCAGCAATCTCAGTTTCCCACTTATCACCATTACCCAACAACTTTTCCTTATTGTAGAGCAACTCTTCACGCGTTTCTGTACTAAATTCAAAGTTTGGACCTTCAACAATTGCATCAACAGGACATGCTTCCTGACAAAATCCACAATAAATGCACTTTGTCATATCAATGTCATAACGAGTTGTACGACGACTTCCATCCACACGCGTTTCTGCTTCAATTGTAATAGCCTGAGCAGGACAAATCGCTTCACAAAGTTTACATGCAATACAACGTTCTTCACCTGAAGGATAACGTCGAAGTGCATGTTCACCACGGAATCGAGGTGAAATTGGACTCTTTTCAAATGGGTAATTGATTGTATAGGGAGGACGGAAGAATTGTTCAAGGACTACCCAGGCACCACGGACGAGTTCAGTGAGGAGGAGGATGTTGGAGGATCGATCGAGGAGATTAGCTTGAGTGTAATGATCATCTCGGACATGTTGTTGCTGAGCCTGTGGGAATTGATTGTTGGGTGTCCCAGTGTTTTGAATGTTGAGCCATCTCCTCCTCATGATGAGAGGGACGATTGGCCTCGTTGATCGAAGATGGAACATTTTCAAAAAGATGATTTTATAGCAGTCACAATTGAATCAATTTCACAAGGTTGGATGTTCGAGTCATGGCTAATTCTATGCAATTGGACAAGGTTTCTGGTGCAATGCCAGTGTAGCCAGACTTGAGCACGCGTACAAGCTCACCCTTTTCATTCATACAAATGGACAGTGTACCATTCAACAAGAGTTCTTCTGCATCATTAGGATCAGCCAAACACAACAAGTCATCCTGTGATTTGTAAAGACCAAATGTACTGGTCAACACGTAGCGATCTTTTAGAGGAAGACGCGTCATGATGGATGTGTCAACGCGTACTGCATCTTCTTCTTCACTATAAAATGGTTTGGGTAAATGCACACTCTTCAAGGCTGCTATGAGTGCTAATTGTGCTGCATCCACCACGTTTCCATCATAATTCAAACAGATCAAATCAGCGTAAATGACCCAAACTGCCTTTCCATGCTCAATACATAAATCATTGACATCCAACACGTGTTGGGAGAGTTCAAAGAGCATTTGACTGGTACGCTGTGCTAATTCACTTGGTGGGCCTGGTTTGAACTTGCTAGATGACAGTGGTGAGGTTTCTAGATTGGGTACAATATAGCCTTGAGTCGGTGTAGTGGGATGAGGAAGTGCAACTTGTACTTTGATCCCACATACAATTGTGGTATTGCCCAATCTGACCATGGCTGAACCATCAGCTGTAGAAATGGAATTCAAGTGACAACTGGTTTCTCTGAATTCAGTAAACTGTCGACCATCAGGCCTCACATGAGCTGTGATAAAGTGACGCAAATATTCTGAAGGTAAAAGTCGTTTTAAATGTGTGGCGGAAAGCATAAAAGTTTTTACGCGTCTTTTCGTACTTCCTCTGACCGTCCTTCCACACGCTTTTCCAATGCATTGTACTTGTCCATCAATCTCATGTACTCGTCTTGTTGACTGGTAGCCTGACGCTTGAGCGTATCGAAATCCCTTCCCTTTTGACCCACTTGAGCCAATTGCATTTCAAGTTCATCACGTTCCTTTTCAACTTGTGCAACACGGTCAATCAATGCAAGATGACTGGTTCCTTGATTACTCGCTTGCTTCTTGATCACTTCCACTTCTTCTTCACTCTTGACCAGTTGAAGGAGGATACGGTGAAGGCGAACGAGGATAAGAGAGAGGAAAAGGGTGAATCCAGTCAAATACACGTTGCGTTGACTATAAAACATGCGCATATGGAGGACATTGTCGTCACGTGGGTCATGGTGATGGTGAGCCACTTCAGCTGCAGTCTTCCAATAGCGATTGAGGGCATCCACAAAGAGAATGAGGATAAAGACAAAGACGATTTTGAGCCAATATTCAACTGAAGCTGCAAGGGATGAAGTGGATAACCAGGTAAAGATTGTTTTTCTGAGGCGGAGTGGGAGTGGAAGGACAAAGAGGACGAGGGTCAACATTTCTGAAAGGAGCAATGCAAATACAATTTGGTAATGGAGGGCCATGACTCGTGCAATTTAAAGGAGAAAAAAAAATCATGACACAAGATATTCAACAATTAGAGACACAGTTGGCAGCTTCAACCAACTTGGCTAAAAAGTTGATTGAATCATGGTTACCTGATACGGTAAAAGATGAACCAATCAAGGACATCAAGGCACGGAATTCACGATTAGGGCTGGGTGCAAAACATTTATCACATAAAGACGCGTTGAAATTGGATGGACAGATACAGTTGAAGCAGAAACTGATGGGCAAGAAGAAGGAAAGGGAGAGCAAGGTTGAAAAGAGAGTGGAATCAAGTGAAGATGAAGAATCCAAAGGTAGTTTTAAAAAACGTAAACAAAACACATCCAACAGCATCTTGGATCAATACACGAGCAGCAAAAAGAAGAAGAAGAAGAAAAAGAGCAAGGTTAACCAGTCGACTGTTGCTGCTGCTGCTTCTTTGCCTTGACTTGTTCTGCTAGATATTTAACACGTAATTTGCATTCCTTTTTGGTCTTGCCAACGACTGCTTCCGCAATCATGTCCCATCGATCCATTTCACCTTTCCATGTTGGAGGATATGCTTTAAGTGCACGTTCAAGGGAGTTTTGTTCCTGTGCAGTCCATACGGCAGGTTTCTTTTCAACTGGGGGTGATGGTTCAGTGGCAGCAGCAGTGACAATGCGAGGATCCATGGGTTTGCGTTGATGTTGAAGTTTCTTGAGGGCCTCTTCATCCATTCCATGTTGAATGAGTTTGGATTGACGAATGAGTTCATCGTTGGAACGTTGAGCAGTCCCTGAATGCTGTGCAATGAAGGTTGAAATGGTTTCCCAGCGATTTCGAGTGCCACCAGGAAACTTTTTAACGGATTTGATGAGCAATGCAATCTCTTCTGCTGTCCATGCACGCTCCTTGGCTACGGTGGCCGTGGGGGTGGTGACGGTGGTGGTGGAAGGTGTGGCCTGGGTCTGTATCAAGTGAGGAAAGAGTGCCACAACATCAGATACAATCAATTGCTTTGCTTGAATCAAATCTTGTGCTTGCTTTTCCAATTCTTTCAAAATACCCGACGAGTTGGATTCGAGCGATTCACGCAATTGAATCAGTGTGGTCGCATCCATGGCTTCCATCAAGGCATCCCAGGCTTGAAGTCGCTTGTCCATATCTTCCAATGACAAGGTGCCTTCATACAAGTAATTGTTGTCTTGAAGCAGTGGTCGAATGACCTTCTTTTCCCTCTTGCAAATCTTTTTCTGTGCATCTCGCTCCCTCTTTTCATTGGCCAAAGCTTCCTTCCTTGCAGCTTCATCCCGTTCTTGCTCTGCCTTTTTAGCATCTTCCAATGCCTTTGCTTCCAATTCAGCTTGCTTTTGCGCTGCTTCTCGATTCAATCGCTTCTGTTCCTTGACATCCTTTTCTTGTTGCTTGAACAGTACCACACGAGGATCCTTCTTCATGGCTTGCTCTACTAATTTAGATACTCGTGCATTATCCTCCTTCTTTCGTTGTGCGCGTTCAGCCTTGTTTTGCTTTTCCAAATACCGTTTACTGTCCCTATTTTCCGCAGCCTCTGCATCCTCCTTATCCAGATATTCGTAGGATCGCCATGAATCAAAATGCAACCAGAACCGATAAAATGTTTCCACATGTTCTCTACTAGACTGCTCATCACCAAGTGTAGGAACTGGTTGAATGGTGGAAAATCTACCTTCACGTTCAAATACAGGTGCATACACGGTATAAAAGTTGGTCGATTTCACTTCTTTTGGGGATGGGAGGTCATTTGAAACGCGTGGATCAATTGAGTCGTACTGACGTCTCTTTGTTGCATCGTACAATACTTCATAGGCCTTTTGTACACATTTGAAAAAGGAATCATCACCTGTATCACCTTGTGCAACCTTCTTGTCAGGATGATGCTTCAACACTTTGCGATGATAGGCAGCCTTGATTTGAGCACGCGTAGCCTTGTACCTGAGCTTACCGAGTCCAATGATGGCATAATGGTCTTGAGTCTACACGCATATAAGGCCGCATAGTGGAGTGTAAATACCTTCCAGTCACGAGGATCACTGGCAAGTAACTCTGAATCCTCTTCTTGTTCTTCCAATTGCATGGCATCCTCTAAATTAGATTGCAGTGCATCCTCCAATACACGTGACATGTGGTCATCATCCTCTGAAAGCGTTCTTCCATGCTTGGCTCGTCTCAATTGTCCAAAGTAAGAAATTCCCACAGGCTGTACCTGATGCAAAACTGGATCTAATTCTCCATTACACCCCCTACATCACTCTACTCACCACTTAGTGAACCACTGATTTGCACATGCTGATCAGTCGTGGTGGGTGGAGCTGGCAATTTCCACGACAACATTTAATCACAGAGAAAAAAAAGATGCCACGCAGACCACCCCATTCCATAAAACGCGGTCTGATTCGCATGTCATGGAACAAATTCAACCTGTATAATCTAGCGAGACAAAAGCAAGCGACAGATACCTCCAATTACACTCTTTTTCAACAGAAATGGCATGCCAAAAAAGTAACGCGTGCATACCATGGTGATCGCGTCACAGAAAAGAGATGGCAGCGTCTATTTGCACCTAAATTACAGGTTGGTGGAATAGTTGGGGAAGATGCCTCCAAACGCGTGCATGCTGCTGCATTGATGTATGGTGAATTGGAAAGACGCTTGGATGTCCTCGTGTTCCGCAGTCTGTTTGCTAAAAGTGTGTATGCTGCCAGACAGATGGTTTCTCATGGAAAGGTCAAGGTGAATGGCATTAAAATGGCATACCCAAGTCACCGTGTCAAGGATGGTGATGTGATTCAAGTGGAACCAAGTGCCATTCGCATGCTTCAAGAACCAGAAAATGGTGTCTACAATCACGTTGAACCAAAGTACAGTTCACCCTTTATGTTTTTACCAGAATACCTTCAAGTCAATTACCCAACGTGTTCTGCTGTGTTTTTACGATCACCAAAGTGGAGATTGGGTCGAATGGAGATTCCTTCTCCTCATCCGCCTGACGTACATGCATTAGCCCATGAGTTTTATGCAAGAAGACGAAAGCCCTGATAAAAAAGAAGGTGAAACACCGATTGTGACTGTCAAATTTTTCACACCACACATACCTGCCTCCTCCTCCTCCTTGTGTCAGAGATCCATCAGGCTTTTTTTCTCATCATGATGAAATTCAAAACACTTTCTACAATACGTCGATCTTTGAAATCGGAAGAGCAAGCGCCAAAGCAACCTACCCGTGCCACCGCACCTGCTGCCATCATCCCTCCCAAAAAAGTTATTCGTGCCTTGTATGATTTTCAGGCAGAGACGGAACATGAATTATCATTCAAGGCTGGTGATTTCTTCCATGTGATTGGTAATGAGAACGACAAGGACTGGTTTGAAGCGTACAATCCTCTCACTAATGCACGCGGTATGGTACCTGTAAACTTTTTCGCAGTATTGGGCAAGACGGAGGCCAGACCACATTCTCGTAATCCTCCCATGCCACCTGTTCCCATTGTGCCAGGGCAACAGCGTCAAGAGAGGGGTGGAGAGGAACGTCATTCTGGAGGTCATCATCATCATGCTGCTGCTGCTACAAGGAGTCCACAACAACACAAGCCACCTTCTCAGCATACCATTTCACCTCCTGCAAGCAGTGGACGCAATCGACCGAAACGAGAACCCCTGCATGCAGTGGCCATGTATGACTTTGATCCAGAACGACCTGATGAATTGAAAGCTGTTGCAGGTGACAATTTGGTCATTATTGCTCAGTCTAATGAAGAATGGTTTGTGGCCATGCATCCTGGTAAATTAGGAGGACCTGGATTGATTCCAGTGGCATTTGTGGAGGTTCGTGATGATCATGGTGAGCCCATTCCAGATGATGTGGAGACATGGTTACGAAAAAAGAACATTGAATTACCAGGAGTGGAGGAATGGAAACGCATGACCACAGAAGGCTATGAACATCCTGCGCTACAGTCACAAAAGCAAAAACAACAGCAGCAGCAACAACAACAGCAACATTCACGCGCTTCTTCTCAGCACTCTAGGGTGAAATCTAGTGCTAGAAAGATGGTTGGTGACATTGTGAGCGCCACTGTAGATTCTTACATTACGGAACAAGACCAATATTGGTTCCACTTGACACTTCACATGACGGATCGCACTGATCGCTCACTCTATCGCCTCTATGAAGACTTTTATAATTTTCAAATTCATTTGTTGGACACGTTTCCTGCAGAAGCTGGAAGAACTGGTGGTGAGCGCATTTTACCCTACATGCCAGGTCCTCTATCATTTGTGAATGACGTAATCACCTCCCAAAGACGCGCTGATTTGGATATTTATGTACAAGAATTGCTCGGATTACCAGATTACATTAGAGAAAGCGAGTTGATGCGTGGATTCTTTGGATTGGATGAGGAAGAAGATGATCCAGCCTCACCACAACCTGCACCAAATCGCGTTTCTCATCAGCATGAACGCACGTCCTCCAATACGCGTCGTAATGGTGACGATTATCCACCTCCACCCATCTCCGCCAGCATGGAAGATGATTTCAGTCGTCCTCAACCACCAGTCCAAATGCTTAAAATCAAGGTTCAATATGGTGAAGATATCCTTGCTATTCGCGTGCCCTCTCGTGCAACCTTTTCTGTCCTTTGGGAACGCGTTCGAGAACGATTGGGTGATCGTGTACGTAAACTTGAATGGAAAGACCTTTCAGGCAATTTCCGTCCTTTGGATGACTCTGAAGACTTTCAACGTGCTCTCCATGAAACCTCTGGCAAATTATTGATCATTGCAACATAATTGGATAGTGTGGGAGGACTGAGAGAGGGAGGGGGGATTCAATGGTATAAATCAGCATTTATAACAAACATTCTCTTTAGCTTGAGGATAATCTACCCAGCCTTCCTTTGCAGCAACTAAATTTCCGGGTGATCGTCGATACAATTTCCGTATAGTGTCAACCGATAGGTATGGAGCAAATGCATGCGTATCCAGTGGAACCAGTAGCAGCATCAAGAGTGAAAGGAGAAACAATGACAATGTAGGATGATCAAGGCGCATCCAGTGATCCTTGAGATGTAGTTTGTTGGTGTGTGTTGGATCTGATGAAGGGGGGGTGGTGGGAAAGCGCAGTCAACTGCGATGATGGATATAATTGTGAGTGGAGGTTTGCGGTTCAAGAGCAGCAGCAGCAAGAAGAAAAGTGGCACACGTGGCCCTACACTTGAACAGTTGACAACAGGTGATTTATTCAAGGAGAAGGGTCAAGGAAAAGGGTCAAGGGGAGGTGCGACGATCAAGTGTTGGTGGAATGATGAGAGCGGCCAGCGCATCTGTTCCTGCATGCATAATGGCATGGTGAGTTTGGATAGGCACCACTGGAAACGAATGTGTGATTGATACCATCAACACTGCTATTGATACAATCCAAAGAAACATGGTGGTCCAAAAAAAAAAAGTAAATCCTTGCACTGGTTAAAGTAATCACCTTTCAAAACGGACTGCGTTTCTACCTCTATCCATACGCCAAGGAAAATGGCATGTACCAACACAAACACAACTGCAACATTAGTGCATCCCACACGTCTCAGCATCCATACATCACCCACCATGTCGATTATTCAAATTCCGACTGATTGATTAATCACATTGCACATCAATTGCAAATTCCATTGAATTCCATCATTGTGTGTCCATCATCGCCTCCTCATCACGTGTGGAATCCTCTTTCCTTCCCCTCCTCCCCTTTTCCACACTCAAGTTGCTCATCATCCCCCCTAGACTACCAAGCGCAGAAATCACGGACGCAACAAGAAGGGTCGTGGACACGTCAAACCAGTACGTTGCATCAATTGCTCCCGTTGTGTCCCAAAGGACAAGGCCATCAAGCGATTCACCATCAGAAACATGGTTGAATCTGCTGCCATTCGTGATTTGACAGAAGCTTCCGTGTACACCGAGTACGCACTCCCCAAGTTGTACGTCAAACTTCACTACTGCATTTCCTGCGCTATTCATGCCCATGTTGTGCGTGTCAGATCTAGTGTAGGTCGCCGCAACCGTGCTCCTCCTCCACGCTTCCGTTTCAACAAGGACGGCAAGAAGATCACTGGAACTACTGCTGCCAAGGCATAAACAATACAACGCGTGCATTTTGTTGTATGAATTACTCACGGGTTTAGTACAACTTCTTTTTTACACGGTTTGCAGGTGCCCATATTTTGACTGTAAAGTCAGCTGAGGAGGTGCAGAGTGTTGGTTCTGTCGGGTGAAAATCCACGCTGTACACTCGTTCTTCATGGCCTTCTAGGCGTTGGAGGAGGCTACTTGTGCCTTCAATGTTACTAATATCAAAAATGTAGGCATATCGATCCACACTTCCACTGGCCAATAGTAAACTTGTGGAAAAGGTGGAAGGCTGTTCCTCTTGTTGTTGCATCTCACCTTCTTCATCATCATCATCTTCGTGTTCATCACCCCTTCTTTCAAATAATGCATAGTCACTTCCTTCATAAAATGAGAGACGAATAGGGTACTGTTGACAGGTAGCACCATCCACTGACTGCAATAACTTCAACCGCTGCTCATCTTGCTTCAATTCCTGATGGTACACTTGGACCACATTCCCACTATTCAATGCCATAATCCCGCTATCATCATCGTGATTCCTGCAAAATCCCAAATGTGAAATCGAATTTTGAACGGCAGATAATTCATGCAAACAACTCCTTGTCCGCGTATCCCACGTCTTGACAAATCCTTCTGCATCAGCGCTCATCACATGCATTGCATCCATCAAATAATGAACACTGGTCACACTAGCCGCATTCTCCAATACAGTCACGCGTGTCTTGACTCTCATATCAAATATGTTGATTAATCCCTTGGATGTACCCACAACAAAAGTTGTTGGGTCCTTTTGACACGTCTGTACACAATGCGCCATGCCTTCACATTCATACTGTACCACTTGTTTACCATGCACGACATCCCATACCCTACAACCTCCATTCAACATACTTGCCACCACATGTTCATTGGTATTGGACCATGCCAAGTCATTTACTGGATATCCGTGCCTTTTCAACCGCATGACTTCTTTTTGACTGGTCCAAATGATGATGGATTGGTCAAATGAACCAGATGCGACCAGTTTACCATCATTCGAGTATTTGGCAACATAGACGGCACCTGAATGGCCCTTGAGATCATACTTTAGAGCTAATTTACGACCATCTTGACCTTGTTGGGGACTTATGTGGTCAAGTGAGCAGTCGTCTGTGGATCCTGGTGGTGGATAAAGGGAGGCATCTGGGTTCATTATGAATTGATGTTTTGGTTTTCGGTTATTGGAATTGAGTGATAAAGAGGTGGACAGATCGTAGATTGATTTTTTAAGGGCTACATTTTCACGTTCGAGGCCGTCTATCCGTGATTTGAGGGTTGCCAGTTCTTTGATGAGACGATTCTCGCGGTCCATCTGTTGAGATGAGAGAAAAAAATTTCATGTTGATCGTTTGTCGTCATGAGTTTTGATGCAATTGTCATTGGCGCTGGTATTGCAGGATCTGCACTTGCCTATGCTCTTGGTTCAGATGGTCGCAACGTGCTCTTGATTGAACGTGATTTGACTGAACCTGATCGTATTGTTGGTGAATTTCTACTTCCTCTTGGCTGTTTTGCTCTTGAACAACTTGGATTGCTTGACTGTTTGGATGGGATTGATGCTGCAGATGAGACTGGATACAGGATTTCCATGGATGATGAGAGCATTGTACTACCATTTCCAAAGGGTAAAGCGTGTTGGGAGAATCCTGTTTATGGTGAACGCGTCATGGGAAAGAGTTTCCATCATGGGAGGTTTGTTATGAAGCTGAGAGAAGCGTGCAGACGAGTCAAGAATGTCACTATTGTTCAGGCCAGTGCTCACACGTTGATTGTAGAAAATGATGTTGTGGTTGGAGTGATTGCCAAGCAATCTAATGGTGAGCAAGTTTCCTATCATGGTGATTTGGTGGTTGCTGCTGATGGTTGCTTTAGCAACTTTCGCAAAGAGTGCCTCGTATCCAATGTGACTGTTCAATCCAAGATTGTGGGGTTTGTCATTAGAGATTATGTGTTGCCAATAGCCCATCATGGCCATGCCTTTGTCACACGTAGATCCATGGTACTTTGCTATAGGATTTCAAAAACTGAAGCACGCATCCTAGTGGACATTCCTGGACCATTGCCTAGTACTGCTGATGGTGCATTAAAGCAGTACTTGTTGGAACATGTGGCTGAAGGGTTGCCAGAGTCCATGCGACCTGCTTTTACACATTCTGTCAACACTGAACGATTGAGGGTCATGCCAGCCAGTCTCCTTCCAAGTGGTGATCCTCATGCACGTCAAGGCGTTATTTTATTGGGAGATGCATTGAATATGCGACATCCTTTGACTGGATGTGGAATGACGGTTGCACTTGCTGATGTTGTACTCTTGCGTCAACTACTTGCACCACTCACCTCACTGAATTCGCCTCAATTGGCACAGGTCATGAAGCAATTCAAGAGTATCAGACGCAGACATGCAGCAAGTCTCAATTTTAGTGCTCAAATCCTTTATTCCGTCTTTACGCCTTCAGCCACAGGCCATGTGGATCCTACCATGCGTACCATTCAACAAGCAGTTTTTGGGTATTTGTTGCAAGGTACTCAGTACACTGAAGGTATTATGAAAATGACTACAGCCATCAAAGTCACTCCAACAGTCTTTTTATCCACAATGACAGGGATGCTTTGGTATACTATTCGCACGATATTTGCTCAGGGTGGATGGACGCAACTTTTCCACTCTTCAATCAACATGTGTGTCGTGGTTTGGACCATGCTGAGCATTTGTGTGCCTTATTTATGGCAAGAATTGTGACTGTCATAAAAAATCTCGTTATGGATCCATTCACCCAAGTCAAATCGCATCCTTTTACACCTCTCCTCCGCTCATTCCACCTAGAGAAGTAGAACAGTCATTCCATGAGGCATCATTACTATTTTCAAGTTGGGAACGCATCAACAAATCAGCCTCATCACCTGAATCAGAAGAATTGTACCATGCCTACATGGAATGGTCCAATTGCACTGAATCCATCAAAGAGGCCCTTGATGATCTCGATCAAACCATCATGGCAGCAGAGATGAATCCCTCCAAATTCCGTCTAAGTACAACAGATTTACAATTTAGACGAGAATTCGTCCTCACCAGCCGTGATCAACTTGCTGAAACCCTCCAAATCATGAAAGATGCGCAAGCTGGAGTCATTCGCAAAACGCTCGCACGTACAAATTCTCTCTCCAACAAACGTGCCGATGATATTGGTGTCACATTGGAACGCGAACAACAACTCATGTTTATGCAACAACAAGATGTCCACCTTGACCACATCATGGGAACAGTTAGGAACATTAGACATGTTGCATTAACCATGGGAGATGAATTGGATGATCACAATCAAGCACTGGATGAACTGGAACAAGATGTAGAACATACACATGCAGGAGTGCAGCGTGCTTCCAATAGGGTCAAAGGCTTTCTTGACACCAATTCAAGGCAATCTTGGTACATGACCATCCTCATCGCTGTACTCTTTATCATTCTAATCATTGTGATATTACTATAAAAGGGATGGCGACAGTAGATTTTATTTGGAACGTTTGGTACGAACAGATTTCTTGGACTTTGCAGGTACGTAGATATTCTTTTTAAGAATACGGCGCCTTGCATTCACCATCCAGTCATTAATCTGAGTCAAAGTAAGTTTGGTTTGTTGTGCAAGTCGCTTCTTTTCAGTTTCAGTGGGGTAAGGACGATCCTTATTCTCCAATATCCAGTCGGTAAGTGCACGACGGACATGAGGTGGATGATTAGCACGCTTTTTACGGCTTTGAGCAACCACTGCATCTTCAAGACTTGCAAAATGAGCCCACGCTTTATCCATTTCATCACAAACGTCTTGCCATTCGTCTTCATGGCCAAGGTGGAGGGTGACTTGAGTATCAAGTTGTTCGACTAGGGCATGGATAAAGTCCTTGATGGTAATGAGACTGTCGTCATTGAGGTAGTTGAGGTCAAGGGTATGAGGGAGGGTTTGGAGGAGCTGTACAAGTGTATCAATGTAGTCTTGAGTGTCAATGGTTTGGGCGAGGACTTGAGAGGCTTGTAAGAGTTGTTGAGCTGCTTCAATACAAGCGTCTTGATGGTCAGAGGGTGCTGGGAGTGTGGTAGGGAGCAATGTGGGGAGTACGAGTTGCATAGGTAATATAAGAGGGAGGGGGCAGAGTGGTTAAAAAGTGAAGAGAGATTTGACAGGAAAGTAAAAAGAGGAGTTGAGGATTGTTATATAAGGATACTCACTGGGTCACTCACTGGGTCATTCACGTTGTACCACCACCACCACCACCACCGTTGTACGATTGCACTGGGTCAGTGTGTATTGGGGAGTGACCTAGTGCCTCAGACATCAGTACTCGTCACCTCATCTGGAAAATGTCTTTGCGAGTTTTAGTAGGATGCAAACGAGTAATCGATTACGCTGTCAAAATACGCGTCAATTCATCCCAAACAGCCGTAGAAACAGCCCATGTCAAACATTCCATGAACCCATTTGATGAAATCGCAGTTGAAGAAGCAGTTCGCTTAAAGGAACAGGGTAAAGCAGCTCAAGTCCTCGCTGTCTCTTGTGGCCCACCCAAATGTCAAGAAACCCTTCGTACAGCCCTTGCAATGGGTGCAGACCGTGGTATCCACGTCCAAATTGACGAGGCTAAAGTATTGGAACCATTAGCGGTTGCCAAAGTCCTCCAACAAATCGTGGAGAAAGAAAAGGTTGATGTTGTGATTTTGGGTAAACAGGCGATTGATGATGATGCGAGTCAGACTGCTCAAATGTTGGCAGGATTGTTGAAATGGCCTCAAGCTACATTTGCATCAAAAGTAGAGATTGATGGTGACAGGGTTAGGGTTGTAAGGGAAGTGGATGGTGGATTGGAGACTGTTAGTGCGCCATTGCCACTTGTCATTTCTGCTGATTTGAGGTTGAATGAACCGCGTTATGCTACGCTTCCTAATATCATGAAGGCCAAGAAGAAACCTTTGGATGTGATCAAGGTTGAGGATTTGAAGGTTGATGTTGAGCCAAGACAGGAAATTTTGAAGGTAACTGAACCACCTAAAAGGCAGGGTGGAAGGATGGTTGAGAGTGTGGATGAATTGATTGGATTATTGAAAAAGGACGGAGTGTTATAAAGGTGTGGTTGTTAGCCGACTGTCCATGTGAGGGGGCCCGAGGAGGTTGGTGCAGGTGCTGGAGAGGTTTGTTGACGGGATTCTTCTAATTGTTTGGCTAGCTTGCCTCCTCCCTGTACCACACCACGTTGCATGTTCTACTGGTGTTTCAATATAAAAAATAAATCTTACTGATTGATGTCGTTTCTCGGCTGCTGCTAATCGTTTCTCACGTTCCTCATCCGTATCAGCTGGTCGTCCTGCTTGTCTGGGTTGTTGGGATGATTTTTCATCAATTGGTGCACTGAAACATGATCCCATTTCTTCTGAATAGAAAAACGTCAACAGAAAAATTCAGAGCCATCACTTTTATGGCTCTCTCTCTCTCTCTCTCTTTTTCTCTCTCTTTTACAAATACAATCGCTCATCTCTTCAAGGATAATAGAAACAATTCATCCAACAAATGCTCATACTTGATTGCTAAATCATTGATTAAAGGGTCCTGCGTGTCTGGTGAAGCGTCTTCCAACATGCCTTCTAATAAATCATCCACTTCATCTGGATTGACGTTCAAGCAAAGTTGAATAATGTGGTGATAGGCGTCAATGTGTTGCTTGGATGGAATGGTGGTTTGGAGTGATGTCCATTCCTGTACTTGAGATTGCAAGTCTTGTTCAGCCTGTTGAATTTGTTGGAGGAGCACCTCACGATCCTCACCATTGGTGTCTACAGGTTGCACGCCTTGCATCAACTCGTTCCATTTGACTTGTTCCAATGTGTGTTTCAACTCTCTTCCATGGACAACTTGATGCTCTAAAATCTCCTCTTGACCTTGTTTCAATTTGTCAACTTGATTCTGCACAATTGTCCATTCACCCTTGACTTGATCCACAGCTTCCCTGTACTGCTGGATTTCTTCATCACGTACATGAATCTGATTCACATGCATCCCATGCATTTGTTGAATCATTTTGTGAATGTATTGCATGATTTCAGCAGCAGCAACAGCCACAGGTGCATCGGACATTTCAGGAGGAACATCATCATCAGACATGAGTACACTGCGGTAAGTGGATGGTTCAGGTTGGATCGAAGGTGATGATTTGTCTAATGAAGTGGTTTGAAGCAGATTTGCACCAGATACTTGAATCTTTTTCTCTTCCATTTCACGTAAAATGTCTTCTTGTGTCTCACCACCACGATTGGGAATGTCTGAACGAGCACCTGCTTCCTGTAACCTCTTGACAATAACACGGTTACCAATACGAGCAGCAAGATGCAGCGCAGTTTCACCAGCAACATCTTGCCAATCCAACACGTCTTTGGGGAGTAACGCAGTGATACTTTTACGTGTGGATTCTTGAGTGACTTGCACAATGTCCAAGAGACATTCCAGGTAATAACGGCATGCATGAGCCTTCCCACGATACCCAGATGTAATCACAATTTGATGAAGGACACTTCGACCAAGGTGATCTCGTACATTAGCAGTATGTGCCAGCAACGTTAGTAATTCTTGAAAAGATCTGCTTTCAAAGTTGTTGCTAAACAACACAGACTGAATGAGTGGTGTGTATCGATGTAAATTCACCAATGATGGATCAGCACCCCTTGACACCAATAATCGCACCACATTGACCCTTCCAGTTGCAGCAGCCCAATGCAATGCAGTGTTTTCATCTGAATCCAATTGAGAGTTCACATTCCATGCACGTGGGAAGGACCGTTGAAGCATATCTGGCAACAATCGTTGGTCGGATAAAAAGTAATCAAGCAACTTGCGAGAAAAGTTTTCAGCAGCTTCCACTTCAAAGGATTGAAATTCAACTGGTTTCCTTGGATTTCTAACATGTCTTTGTTGTTGAGGTGTGGTTTGATATTCGTCATTATTGATGGAATAATCGGAATCCAATTCGGAATCTGAACTGGTAAATGGAGTTTTGGAAGGAGTGATGTGGTGATGATGTGGTCTTGGTAAAAGCACACTATGCTCATCATCGTCATCATCATCATGATCGTGGTCTTCTTCACTGGATTCATCCTCATCATCATCATCATCATCCCTGTTCATGTAGCCACCTTTAGGTCTTTTGGCATCCTTCCTTCTCTTCCTACCCATTCCATCACTCTTCCTCTTACGAGCAGCAGCAGTGGTACTGGCCATAGCACTCTGAGTCACAATGGGATTGGGCGCCTTCCTGGACACGGTGACCCGCTTGATGTTCTCACGTGCTGGTCCATTGCTCTTTGTAGCTGATTTAGCCTGAGCTGTTGTGTGTTTTGGTGCAAGTGGAGGAGAATCTTGATCCGTTGGGGTGTATTCAAGGAGTGGCTGGAGTGCATCGTATACTTTGAACTGCTTTGCGAGCTCAATGGCACGTTCCAAGGATACCCACGTTCCTAATCGAGTCATGATGATGTTTGAGATGATGTACAATTACCTTGGTACTTGCCATAACCACCTTGAATCTTTTCATGAGGACCTGTTTGAACTTCACGTTCGAGGATCTTGGTGCGTTGAGGTTTGTCAAAATCTGCCACCTTGAGTATATGCGTGGCATTGAGGTGGGCATCGTGCTTCCTACGCATCACGGATACCCCACGACACCACATTTCGAATACGGGAATACCACTGTATGTGGCCTGGTAGATTTGTGACATGAAGGGATCAGACGCGTCGATTTGGTGGAAGGGTTGTCGAGTGATGTTGATTGAAAGGGGAAGAAAGGGCGAGAGAAAACGCGTGACCATCGCACACAAACTTGGAGGGCTTTATATCTTCATACTTAGCAGGCACAACCACCTTGGGCACTCTGTTGATTTCTACCATCTGCACCGAGCACAACTCTTCCAGGCGCACCAGGACCAGCTCTTCCAGGTCGACCATGAGCAGCCAATTGATCTAAAGGAATCTTCTTGGCAATTTCTGTGAAAATCTCATTGACATTATAGCCCAATTTGGCACTTGTCTCAAAGAACAATAATCCAGCTTCATCTGCAAAAGCCTTGGCTTCCTCCACAGTCACTTGTCTAGTGGGATTAGTTTCACCATCCATCTCATCCATTTCATCCTCAACAGGAGCAGGGACAGGTGTTTCTTCTTCCTCTTGTTCTTCAGGGTTGCTTGCTGAAGGGGAAGCTTGTACCAAATCCAACTTGTTGCCTGCGAGTGCAATCACAATGTTGGGGTTGGCTTGCCTTTGAAGTTCCTTGACCCAAGACTTTGCCTTTTCCAATGAGGATGCACGGGTAATGTCGTAAACAACAACTGCTGCTTGGGCATTACGGTAGTACATGGGTGCAAGGGAGTGGAAACGTTCTTGGCCTGCTGTATCCCATATCTCAAACTTGATAATCTTATCTTCCAATCTGCATTTTTGAGTAAGGAATGCAGCTAATTAGGATAAATCATGAGCAGTGATATGGTGTGATCTACCTCCAATAGTGGGTTCTTTGTTTTCTTGGAATTCATTGTTGACGAATCGGAGGACGAGACTGGATTTACCGACGGCTGCTTCACCTAATCAAGGTTTGAGAAGGGAGGGATATTGCATCAACATTACCGAGCAGGACGAGTTTGACTTGGACGGGTTTTAATGGGGTTGCAGGTTGTGCATCTGCATACTTTGTTGGAGTGTTGGACATGATGGATGGTAGATGCAGCAATCAACGCACAAGAGATGGTTGTAGGTGGTGGTGAATCTCAAAATGTGTGTGTGTGGGATGGCAGAATGGACAAAAAAAATTTAATGGTGGTTGGGTGAGCAGATCACAACCAAGGCAAGTGACCTTTGTGTACCGACTTGAGAGTCAAGATTGATGGAGGAGGAAGAGGAGGAGACGATGGCATGAGTACTCTCTGATTCAGCATAGTGGAGCATGTCGTTAAAAGCTTCAATAAAAGCGACCTTTTCAGCAAGGACATACTGTTCACTTTTGAGGACGAGGAAGGGAAGGGGAAGAGTCTATTCTGCTTTGACCACATAGACTGCAGTGCCATAACAAATGACTTCAGTTACACCATGCACAATTTCATTGCAATTGTACCTCATTCCAATAATGGCATTGGCTCCCATTTCAATGGCGTGTCCTACCATGATATCGTAGGCTTCTAAACGCGTCTTTTCACACAATTTAACATAAAGAGAGACGCTTCCACCAGCCATGGACTGGAAACCAGCCCCAATATCAGCAAACATGTTGCGAGAACGTACACTGATACCACGGACAATACCAATAGACTGATCGATTTTAAAGTTGGGTAAATCAAAGGCAGTGGTGATGAAAGACGCGTTCATAATTATGGAGAGAGACAAGATTTATTCACAACAACGCCTGTGCAAAAGAACATTAGTAAAGTGAACAAAAGGAGAGGTGGATGTTGTGCGATCAGAGAACCTTGAATCGTCACTGTAGATCGGACGGCACTTCCTAATTTACAAGTTTGGTGTCATCATTTCGACGCAACAACCACAAAGGATGGAGTGGAACGTACATTTAGGCCTAGAGAAGAGGATGAGTAAAGAGTTCATAGGACAAGAGAGAAAGAGGAGGACAAGAACGCTCAGACATCCAAGGAAGATTTGGGCTAGCATTGGGTGCAATACCCTTTAGTGGAAACTGCGAATAATGGAAGTGTTCATCAGGGCGTAGGAGAGAGTGAGGAAGGAAGGAATACATACCGAACAAGTCAGTAGTGCGTTTGACGCGTTCATCTTGAGGTAAGAAGCACTAGGGAGGGATAAGAGACTGTAAAAGGAGAAAAGGAGATGTTGTGGTCAGACGTTTCAAGGCTTGATAAGCGTCACAGCGATGACGCGCCCTGGCTCCCCATGGTCGATAAGATAGGTGGGCAAGTAGTCATCACGCCACGAAAAGAGAGAGAGAGAGAGACGTACAGAAAGTGATGGAAAAAAATGCAATGAAAAAAAAAGATGGAAAGAAAAGAAATTTTGCTAGTTTACAGTTGACTAGTGGACTTGAACAAGAGTCTAGTTGGACATTTGATAAAGAACACTATTTACTATTCTCTTTAAAAAGTTGGAAGGATCAATGTGGTATAGCAAGTGCCTGTGTGGTAAACAATCTCCCCTTGAGGCTGTCTGTTTGTCCCTATCGCCAGTAACACTGTCCAAAACTCATCTCTTTTTGATGGAGGATACAGTCAGCATTGCAGTAGTTCAGGAATTGGATCATGAATCCAACGTGTCACATGCAGCTTATTCACCCAGTGGAGATCACCTCGCAGTGGTCTTGAGCAGTCGTCTCATCACCGTATGGAACACCAATGTAATCCACTTTTCTCATCAAATCTCATTCCTCCCTAGACGAGTGAGCAAATCTCCCTTCCTAATCACGGCAAGGATTACTACACGGTCAGCTGGCACCCTAAAAATCATGAATTGCTGGTTGGTGCCAAAGATGGCCTTTACCAACTTGACGCCAAAGTATCCATTCTCCTATATTGTTGACGCGTCATGTGCCTTAGACGGGTTCAGTCATCAAACACATTGAAACCACCAAGCCCATGTATTATCCAAAGTGGTTCCCAAACATCAGCAAAATTGCCTGCGTTGGTTTGAATGACTTTAAGCTTTACATTTATGCAAGTTGCATGCTGATATGATTCATTCTTTATAGGATGCTGCGGAAGGCAGTCTGTTGGCAGAATACACCATGAGCATTGAGATGGATGAAGAGGAGCGCTATCAGGAACGTATGAATGGTACCACAGTCACTCATGTGGAAGATGCGCAACTCCACATTTTAAATGATACGCAACTTGTATTGATTGGAGTTCGAAGCATGTACGAAATTCATTTACTTGACCTGGACAGTTTTAACAAGTTGACACTCGGATGGAAAGTTGTGCAAGAAGGAAAGCGTGCTGTGGATACTTTTGTGCAGGCCAATCGTTATTTGTTGGTAAGCTCTGGATTCAGCCAAGTGGCAACTCTGTGGGATTTGGAACAAAAGGAAAAAGTCAAGACGTACCCTGCACAACATGATGATTTGTGTGGTTGTGCTATGGTTGGGGAGAATTACGATACAATTGCAATCACTCAGAGTAAGAAAGAGTCCTCATGTGCTCTTGAATGTCTGTAGAATCACTCAAGTTGTTTGATCGGGCAAGTGGGGAAGATATTGGCACATGGAATGAACCAGGCTACATCATGCATGCCTTTACGCATCCTGGTGATCCACGATTGTTTGTAACCATGTTTTCAGAGAGCGGCAAGTTGCTTGTATGGCATTTGGAGAATGTGGTGTCCGAGGAAGAGGTTGAGGAAGATTTGGAAGAGTCCTCGGAGGAAGAAAAGATGCCAAAAAAGAAGAGAAGAGCAAGGAATTCGGATGATGAGAGTGCAGGTGACGACTACAAACGTCCGCGTGGTGCAGTTTCTTCGGATGAAGATGAGTGGAATAGCGATGGTAGTGATGACTAGTTCATTAAAAGGAGGATTATTGTTTATTACCTGGTGTTGCTACGCCGAGGTGTTCAGGCCCAAATCTCCTTGGCAACAACTCATCCAAAGTGTTGACTTGATACTCACCATTGGAACGAACCATAAAGACCTTGATGTCCCCACCAAATTCACCAATGAATTGTCTGCAAAAGCCACAGGGTGAAAGGAAATCATCCACATCACTAGGATGAGTTAGTCATGAGGAGCAAAAAGGAGGAGTACGTGACACAAGCTACGGCCAAAAAGGAGAGTTCCCCTTCACTCTATGCACAGCAGTCAAACAAAAGGACAAGATTCAACGTACCACAGCCTTCACAATAGCAGTACGCTCAGCACAGATGGCCCCACCATACGAGGCATTCTCCACATTACATCCTAGGCTCTGATTACATGCAAAACGCGCACTGTCGTACCACTATAAATTTTGCCAGAAGTGGTGAGCAAACCTGCACCAACTCTGAATTTGGAATAGGGACAATAGGCAAATTCTCGTGCTAAAAAAACACGTCATGATGAATGGAATGTGAACGTCATGTACCATCAAGAGCTGCCTTAATCAACTGTTCAATCTGTTCTGGGGTAATCTCAACCATTCAAGTGGAGAAATGTGCAACGTTGTCTGAATTTTTCGTTTTTCACAATGATTGCAGAAAAACGAAAGCAGCCAGAAGACACGCCAGTCGTCCCTAGCACAATCTCTAAACGCAAAGAACAGGATTTCCCCCGTGGAGGAGGAAGTACCCTCAATCCCCTTGAATATCGCGAGATTGTCAAACAAGTGGAAAAAGATGTCTTGTTTGCGGTATGCATCTCCCTATATGCGCGTTTTCATACGTGTTTAGGAAGATGGAGCTGTCCCTACGAATGTAGAAGCATCCATGGAGCCTAGATCCAAGAAACCACGTACCAAAAAGAAGGAATCAAAGTCCAAAAAGAATGATCGAGAAGGTGAAGAGGAACATGATGATGGGTTCAAGGTGGCAAACGCGCTTTCCTTCAAGGTACTTTTATCCATCTGTTGATTGTACTAATTAGTATAGCAATTGGTCACGGGTGCTAAACTATTTGGTTGTATTTCTCGAGTATCTGATTTGGGACTCAAAGTGGCACTTCCCAATCATTTGGATGGTTTTGTATCCATCACTGAAATCTCTCAACAACTGACGGAACGTGTGGAACAAATTGCAGAGGCCAGTGAGGATGAAGAGACTGGACAAGTGGAATTACCTTCCTTGTCCTCCATGTTCCAAGTCGGTCAATGGATTGCAACGAGTATTCTGTCTTTGGATGCACCAGAAGAGGAAGTAAGCAAGAAGCCAGGCAAGGTTGGCACTACAAAGAACAAGAAGAAGACGAAGCGCGTTGAATTGACTACACGTCCAGAAGTTGTCAACAATGCCCTCAAAGCATCTGATTTAGCAATCAACATGGTAATCAATGCTTCAGTCAAGAGTGAAGAAGATCATGGTTGGATCATGGACGTTGGTATTCCAGGAATAGCAGGTTTCCTCAGCAAGAAATTGGCCAAAACCTTCATCAAGGATAACAACGATCAACCCCTGCAAATCGGTCAAACGCTCTTGTTGCACATTGTCAAGGTGGAAAAGAATGGTAGAAATGTTGCCTTGTCAGCTGACCCTTCTACCTTGAAGAATGCCATGATCAAGGAACCACTCCCCACCATTCACGCATTGTTGCCTGGATGCCCTGTGGTTGCTATGATCATTCGTACCCTTCCCAATGGTATCTTGTGCAAGATTGATGGATTGTATGATGCAACCGTGGATGTGATTCATCTTGCCAACAACTTTCACGCCAATGCAGACTGGACGAGTCCATACAAGCAAGGTCAAAAGCTACGTGCACGCGTTCTCTACAACATTGTTGGTTTGGAATCCAGTCAAATTGGTCTTACCTTCCAACAACATGCCTTGAATTTATCTGTACCACCATTGTCAGGTCCAGTGGAATTGGAAAATGCGCAGAATGAAGCGTGTGGTATCAAGTATGGTGCCATTTTGGATAGCATTACCGTCAAGTACATTGCCAAGAACACAGGGATCACGTGCATCATTCCAGGTGTCTATCATGTTCTTGCATTTGCTCACATTTCTCGCTTGGCTGATTCCAAAGTGGAAGCCATTGACTCTGCAACCAGTAAATGGGCACTTGAGACCAAACACCGTGCTCGTGTCGTTGGCTATGACTTGGTGGATGGTATCGTTCAAGTGAGCTTGCAACCTTCTGTCCTCAACAGTCAATTTTTGCGTGTGGCTGACATTTCAGTTGGTGAAACCCTTACAGGAACGGTCAAGCAAATCATTGACAGTGGTGTACTCGTTTCCCTCACTGACAACATTACTGGATTGATTCCAAACCTTCATTTGGCTGATGTCACATTAACCAAGCCTGAAAAACGTTACAAAGTGGGAGGCAAAGTGCCAGTCAAAGTATGGAAAACAGATTCTGATCGCAACAAGACCATCCTTACTGCCAAAAAGACACTGCTCAAGAGTGAGTTGCCCGTCATTACTTGCTTTGAAGACGCTCAACCCAACATGTCTTCACATGGTGTCATTGCATCCATTACTCCTTTCGGTTGTGTGATTGGATTTTATGGTGGTGTGACTGGATTTGCTCCTCAATTTGAACTTGGTCTTGCCAAGAATGATGATCCATCCAAGGTGTTCCGTGTTGGTCAAGTGGTACAAGCCAAGGTGTTGAATGTGGATCATGACAAGCACAAAATGCGTCTTTCCCTTCGTGCTAATGCAACGGCTGTTGTCATCAACAAGGATGCGGATTACACACAAGTTCATGTAGGCGATGTACTCGGTGGCAAGGTGTTGGACGTGCAACCTGATCAAGTGAGCATTGAGCTGACTCCTTCTGGTGCCAGAGCCTACTTGTTTATTGGTCATTTGTCTGATCACATTGGTGGGCATTTGGAGACACTTTCCACCACCTTCTCAATAGGCCAGACCATTAACAACCTGTTGGTACTCAAGAGTGATCCTGCTAGGCGACATGTACTGGTTACCCGCAAACCATTGCTTCTTGCTGCTGCTAAACACAATCAAATCCCCAGGGCTGAGCAAGAACTGCAACAAGATGCTGTGGCACTTGGTTATGTGAGCAACATTACTGACTTTGGAGTATTTGTCAATTTCTTTGGTACACTTTCTGGTCTTTGTCCCATCCACAATTTGGCAGACATGTTCATCACCAATCCTCGTGAACATTATTCCATCAACCAAACTGTCATGTGCAAGATTACTCAAATAGAGCAAGACAGGGTTCAATTGAGCATGAAACCTTCCCAATTGCCCGAATTAACCGACAAGTCTCTTGATTTTATCCAAGCTTACTTTGAAGAATCCGAGCCTTCTGAATCTGAATTGGCCTCATTGATTGGCACCACTCTTCAAGGTAAATTGACTTCCAAAGGCAAGTATGGTTGGACGATTGATTTTGAGCAAGACTGTTCTGGATTTGCTCTCCTTGAGCATTGCAAGGACGTGGATGTCCAAGTGGGTGATACGGTCACTGCCAAAGTATTGGATTTCAATGTTGAAAAGAAGATTCTCGACGTCACCCTTCGCACCGACTTTATTTCCGATGCAGAAAGAAAAGCAAGTGCTCAGGCAAAGAAAAAGGCCAAGTCCAACACACAAACCATCCTCAAGAAAATCAAAAAGGAGACCAACGTAGAAGCACTTATTATGTTGATCAAGGAAGACTACCTTGTTCTCTACGTCTCTGCTCACCAACTTGTCGTTTGTGTCCCTTCCAAACTACTCAACTTGCGCACTAGTCCATTCCAAAAGTTTAAATTGATGCAAACGGTCCTTGTCAACTTGTCACTTGCTCAATCCACCCTTGGACACCGTATTGTCGCTCCTTTCCCCAAAGAACTCGCCAAGAATGAAACCATTGTTGAATTTAAGCGTAAAGTCACTGATCCTGTTGATGACAACATTATTCACTTTGAGGATTGGACCGTTGGCCGTCTCACCAAAGCTCGCATCAAGTCCATCAAAGACATGCAACTCAACTTGGAATTTGCCACTCGTGTCCCAGGTAGATGCCACATTACTCAAATGTTCAATTCCTTCAAAGACATCAAAGATAAGAAAGATCCCTTTAGTAAGTTCAAGGCAGGTCAAGTGCTTGATGTAAAGATTATTGGATGGCATGACATCAAATCCTTCAAGTTCCTTCCCATCACTCGTAAAAAGACCAACTCTCTTGCTCTTGATGTATCCATCAAACCAAAGGAACTTGCTATTCAAGGATTCATTGCACAACAACCAATTGCATTCGATTCCCTTTCAGCTGGTGACAAGGTTGTTGGATTCGTGAATAGAGTGACTGAAAAGCATGTCTTTGTGGATGTCGGACTCAACGTTTCTGGTCGCATTGAAGCACACAATCTCACGCACGATATGGAGGAAATGGCCAACCTTGCTCAAGTATTCCCCATTCGCATGGCATTGGACTGTACTGTCCTCAATGTTGATACAGCTCAAAACCATTTGGACCTCAGCATCTCTAGTTTAGTTACTGCTTCACCAAGCTCCTTTGAAGAAGTTCAAGTGGGTGACGTAGTGACTGCCCGTGTGAAACGTGTGGATGTGATCAATGGTCTTTTTGTTCAATTGCTCAATAGTCCACTTCAAGGCAGAATTCACTTGACTGATCTTGCAGACACGTACACTTCCAGCCCTGCACAGGATTACAAGGAAGATCAGATCATCAAATGTGCTGTGGTGGGTAAGAATGAACAGCGTAAAACACTAGATTTATCCACACGTCCCTCCAGATTAGATCAAGACTCCACCATCACTGACCCTGAACTCAACACCTTTGATCAATTGTCTGAAGGCATGCTCATTCGGGGCTACGTCAACAATATCGTCGATAAGAAGGGTTGTTTTATTAGTTTGAATCGCAAAACCAATGCTCAAGTCAAGATTTCCAACTTGTCGGATGATTTCGTAGTGGATTGGATGCCTCTCTTCACCATTGGCCAACTTGTACAAGGTCGCATTGTCAAGTTGAAGGATAATCAAGTAGAAATGACACTCAAACCATCCTTGGTCAGTTCGGATTCCATTTTACTCTCTGATTTAGTTGTTGGTCAAAAGGTGGATGCTGCCATCAAAAAGATTGAAGCATATGGCCTCTTTCTTCGCATTCAAAACTCTCTTGTCAGTGGGTTAGCTCACAAGAATGAAATCGCTGACCATCCTATTGATAACCTTGCCAGTGTGTATAGTGTTGGAGATGTGGTCAAGGCCGTTGTGCTCAAGATTGATGATGACAAGAAGCGTGTGTCGTTTGGATTGAAGAGTTCCTACTTTGAGAGAAACGATTCATCTGGTGAGGAAGAAGAGGAGGAGGATTCTCACGTGTACGAGGTAAACCAGATTATTGTGTGTTGTGTGACACTAACCCTAATAGGAAATGAGTGTAGATGAAGCTGAAAGTGATGTTTCCATGGATGAAAGTGATCAAGAGACGGAACCCATGCAAGTGGATGATGACATTCCTGCTTTGGCCATCTCATCAGGATTCGATTGGTCAGAAGGCACCATGAAGGAGCTCATCAACACTCCTCCTCCTGCGCCACTCACCTCTTCCAAGCCATCCAAACAAAAGCAAGAGAAGCCAAAATCTTCAGTAGTCACTCCTGCTTCCCGTCAATCTCAACAACCCACCACCGCAGCAGATTACGACCGCTTACTCCTTGGCTCACCCAACTCCTCCTTCCTTTGGATCAACTACATGGCCTTCCACCTTCAACTCTCTGAACTAGACAAAGCTCGCCAAGTGGCTGAAAAGGCCCTCAAAACCATCAACTTTAGAGAGGAAGAAGAGCGCAACAACATGTGGATCGCTTACCTCAACCTCCAAGTCAAATATGGTTCACAAGATGACGTTGATCAAGTTTTCAAACGTGCCATCCAATACGCCAATTCCAAAAAGATGCATCTTGCCCTCGCCAACATTTACGAAAAATCCAATCAATTTGACCAGGCTCAAGACATTTACAAACGTACTACCAAGAAATTCCATTCCAGCTGTAAAGTGTGGTGGCTATTTGGACAATTCTACCTACTCAACAACCGTCCTCAACTCACACGCGACCTCCTTCAAACCTCCCTCAAATCCTTACCCAAACACAAACACGTTAAAACCATTGTCAAATTCGCACAATTGGAATTCAAGCTGGGTGAACCCGAGCGTGCACGCACCATGTTTGAAGGCATCCTTGCCACTTATCCTAAACGCATTGATCTGTGGTCTGTTTACATTGATAAGGAAATTAGTATGGGTGACAAGAGTGCTGTTCGTCGCTTGTTTGAACGTGCAACTTCACTTGTCCTCTCCTCCAAAAAGGCAAAATTCTTTTTCAAAAAGTGGTTGCAGTGGGAAAAAAGCATGAATGATGCTGATGGAATCGAAGTAGTGAAACAACGTGCTTTGGAATACGTTCAATCCCAATAAAAATGAATTTAATGAGTGATTACATGTTGACGAATGAAAAGTATTGTCTGAGTGTATCTGCAAGGACATGAGGAAGTGCATCAACAGACTTGAGGACCACGTAATAATCAAAGGGGAAGGTGTCGAGGTACTTGTTCATTTTGAGTGTCATTTTACCATCCACAATTGCATAAGTGACGTTATTTGTACTGAAAATGGATTGATCTGTTGGTTTGTCATCCAAAATGATGAAAACGAGCATAACACGTTGTTCAAGTGCCTTTCTGCAATACGTTGCTAATACATCGTGCTGCTCACAAATACCATCAGATACGATGATTTCAAGTTGCCAGGAATCAGAGGATCGTGCGTACCGTTGTCTTGTATCATCCAAAAAGCTGAGGGAATTAGCGAGTAGGCCTGCAACGTTGGTTTTGGCTTGATCAAAGGTAAAGTGCTGTACCATCTTTGCACCAGATGTTGAGGAGAAGGGTTCACCAATAGGATGAACGAGTTGCACGGATTCTCCAAAACCAAGAATACCGAGTTCACCGACTTCAAGGCGTGAGAGTGCTGTTGATAAAAGTGCGACGGATTCAAAGGCCATTTGGACTAGTTTGGATTCTACCATGGATTTACTATCATCCAATGAAATGAGGACTTGGTAATCACGTTTAGAGGGTTTGGTGCGCCTAAGCCAAATCTTGTCTTTTTTAAAGTCACTTGCAATGTAGGGAATGATTTTACGCATGTTGAGGCGTTTACCTGTGCGATAATCTCCTTTGAGTTTAGTGGCCAGGGTGGGTTCGAGGATGAGTTTGAGTTGTTCGCAGAGTGTCAAGGCGTAAGGTTCAGTGGCTTGAACGTAGGCTTTCCATTGTTCCAAGGCATCATCGAATGCAGCTAAGGAGGAAGGTTGATGATTGTCAGTGGGATGGTCGAGTTGCATGACTGTTGGTGGTTCCAATTGATCAGTGGAGAGGGAAGGTTGGCCTTGAAGGGTACTGCGTTGCATGCTACTGTTCACCATGTCCATTTTACTGTTAGGATCATCCTCGAGTGTTGCGTTGGCTGGTTGACCACCTTCACCTGTTTGATGCTCAAGACGCGTAGATTCTTCCATTGCCTTGGGTTCTTCTTGCATGGCACGTTCTTCAGGGAGCGCGTGTACTTGATCCTCCTGAGCAGCACCAAATGCATGCTCATCCTCATCCATCAATTCATCCTGTTGCTGCAAAAACTCGTACTCTGCTTCCCCCTCTTGCTGATCTTTTTGTGGTCGCTCACCACTCATTTCATGATCTTCTTGTACATTCATGTTGAGCTGTTTGCGCATGGCTTCCACCATATCACCAATCACACGGTTAGCATCTGGTTGATCCATAGTCTCATTGGAGGCAGAACCACTCTCTTGCTGCTGAGTAGAGACTTGCTGAGCACCAAGGTTATCGCTACTTCCAATCGTATTGTCACCCGTTTGATTCGCATTCTCCTTCTTTTCTTCTTGTTCTTCTTCACTTGGTTCATTGGGATCAAGAGCCTTTTCTTGTTGTTGCTGTTCACTGTGTGCTTCCAAATCTATACCATCTTGTCCACCTTCTGTCTGCATATCATTTGATCCAGCATCATTGTCTTTGTTGGTTTCAGGGGCGACAGGAACATCCGATTCTTCTTCAGGTTGTTGCTGCTCTTCTTCACCTTGTTCTGGTTGTACCTCATGCTCAAAGGTCTCTTCTTGATCCACTTCCATGGGTTCCACTTCATCCACTGACTCTTCTTCCTGCTTACTCGTTTCTTCACCTTGATCCTTGGCATCCTTCATATCCTCGACTTGATCCTCTACTTCCATCTCATCCACGTCTTGCTCCTGTTCCTCCTCACCGCCGCCTTCTTGCTCATCTTGTTCCATTTCCATATTGTCTGGTAGGTCCAACACATCACCTTCATCCACTTGATGCTCTGGCTCTTGAGGTGGCTGGTAATCATCTTGCTTCTTTTCAGGCTTGTCCTCCATTTCCTCATACAAATCCTGCTCTTCCTGATTACCCTCTTGCATCTCACTGTCATCAGCTACAATATCGTCATCCATGGCCTGATTGGACTTGTTCTTCAATTGCGACTCCTTTTGTTCTTTTTCATCTTGATTACCCCACAATTTCTCATCCAATTCATCATTATCGGCATCATCATTGTTACCAATTTGCTCATCCAAATCCTCCTCGTCATCCTCACCTTCTTCCTGTTCCTCTTGCTGTTCATCCTTGACGCTTTCCGTTTCTCCCTCAAAATCTTGATCCATTTCAAGGCCTTTATCATCCTTGTCATCCAGTTCATTCTGTTGCTTTTCTTCATTCTTGGTACCTGTAACTTGATCTTCATCTTCAATTTCATCAGAGACGTCCTTGGTGCCTTGACCTTCACCAATTCCAGTGCCACTTGCATCACCTTCATCATTATTGTCTTTTTCAGGTGGAATATCTTGAGGGATGCAGAATCCATTGGTAAGAATGTTGGTAAGGACAGTTGCAAGTTGACAGGTGAACTGACAAGCGACAGAATACTGGCTGATGAGGTTGATGGTCATTTGGTGCATGCGAGTCCAATACATGGCAAGGAAAGGGTAAACACGAGATAGTAAAAGTGAGCTGGAGGCTGTGGGAGTAACGCGCATGGTTTGTTCCAGTTGATGAGCAAGTTGTTGAACTTTGGTCAAACGAGATTGCTGAGTGATCCGCAACAGTAGTTCATGGGACTGTGTTAATTCACCCTCATGTAATCCAAATTCATCTTCGTTTTCCAATGGTTTGATTTCAATGGAAGCAAGTTGTTGCAAGGCCAAGAGGATTTCTTTGATCAAACCTTGAGCAATGTCCACAAGATCACCAGTTGCATCCTCTGCCTGGAATGTGACAGGAACAGTAGACCAACAAGTCAGGTAGCCAAGTGAAATGTTGAGTGGATACTTGGATTGCATGGCATTCACTTGCACTTGCAATTCTGCAATTTTTAGTATGTGTTTCTGGATCAAAGTGAGCATACTAGTCGTCCACACAACTTGCCGATCATCATAAAAGGCTTCCAAACACACGTGACGCATGGCATTGACCGTTTCCATCACATTGGCCAAGCACTCTTGAGCATCATTTGCAAGGTGCTTGTCATACTTAGCTGCTGCAATTGCTTGCATACACTGTACATAAATCGTGTTCAACAACTGAAGGTGTGGTGTTCCAAGGTCAAGTGCACTGGTGGCCAAAGCATTCTCGTGCGATACGGTCTTCCAACCACGAATCAGTTGATCAAGTTCATTCAAACCACCCAACATGCTCTTGATTTGTTCTCGTTCAAGGTTGATCCATTTAAAAAGTTGGAAAATCATGCCTTTTCCACGTTGGATCTGTTGTAAGTTGACATCATGCGAGAATCCTTGTAATCCAAACAACTTTTGAACAATATTGAGTGCATGAAAGTGATGAGCATCAGCATTTTGCCATGCAGGAGGAGGAGTGTGAGACAAGGTGGAACTCTTCATGAACTCCTTGACTTGAATGAGAAGAAGGTTAGGGTCTCCCTGACGTTTCTTCAAACCAATTCGAACAAGTGCTTTGAGGTAGGAGACGAATGTGGCAGTGCGAACTTGACGAGCATGCTTGAAGAACTTGACACGATCTTCAGGTGGACCAGAATACGCTTCATCTTGGAAGGATTTAGCGGTGGATAGCATGTCAGTTGCAAACTCCTTGAAGTTGAAGCGATTGGGGGGATCGACAATAGTCATAGTGGTGGATCTAGCATAAAGTGACTCCAATGAAGAAGGAAGTTGAGCTGCTTCTTCCTTGGTATAAGTGTAATCACCTTGGACAAGTGGAAGGGTGAGAGGAACATCCAACATCACTGCCATGGCACCAGGTGCATCCAACACCTTGATTTGAGCATTCTCAACAATCTCCTTGACAGGTAGCTTGAACACTTCCTTGACTTTACGAATGCATTTGAGCAACAATCGATGTGTCTTGTGAGAACTTTGACGCAAGGAATGAATGTTGGTGTCTTTCCATGAAGCGATTTTGACTGCTTCACGCAATTCCACTTCTAATGGTCTCTTTGCATCATTAAAAGCGACTTGAATGGCAGTGTAGAACTGTTGATAAAATTGAATCAAGTTCCAACATGCGTTCGTAAGGCGCGTTGCAAGGGGTGCCGTGTGGTACTTGCGCAACTCGCAGAATGCACGAATCAAATCAAGGCGAATGGTAAAATCACCAAATGTGGAAGCATTCAGGAAATCTTCAAGGGATTCAACAATGCTATCGAGTTGCTTTTCATCAACAGGATCATTGGCTAGGAGACCATAGACACGATACCACCACACTGCATAACATTCACGTTGATAATAGAGGTGTTGAATGTCCAACGTGTGCATCCAAGTGGATAATTCCATACGACGCCATTCAACAATCAAGGCAGAGAGTGCATCAAGGTATTGGCGTAAAGAGACGGTTTTGCTTGCATAGGCCTCCCAGTCTTCTGCTTTGAGAATGAACAATTCCAATCCTGTAGTCATTTTGGCAAGGGGAGAGGTGACGGTGCATTCAAGTAGTTTGTCAGCAAGTTGGACTAGGTTTTGAAGAACTTCATGATCAGGCCACTGTTCCAACAATTCTAATACTGCCTTTTTCAATTCAAGTACAATTGGAGTGACTTTTGCTACTTGTTCAATGCAAGGATCTGTGTAAAAGTCAAACTTGTCATCATGAGAAGGAAGAGCATCCATGCTGTCTTGAGAGGACAAGAGGGTGATGATGCGAGTACTACGGAAGAGTGTATCCATTTCTGCATTCAACTCAGCCTTGTTGGTATGACACATGGTGGTGAGGAGTTTCATGCCAACCATGGCTTGTTGTGCAAACTTGCTGGTGATGTGAGCATTATCCAACCAACGATTCAACAGGATGGAGCAATGAATCACAGGGATTTCCCAAAAGACGTCATGAGCGAGGGTTTTAGTGGCATTCTTGATGGCTGGAGCAGTTGGTTCCATGGCTTCTGTTTCTTCAACTTGGAAAAAAGAGTTGAATTCAGGAAACACTTGTGATTTCAGTTCAGCTTCTTCTTCTTCATCTTTGGATTCATATACTTTGGCAGGTTTGTAAAGAGACTGTTGGATTTGCTCATGTTCTGCTTCTCGTTTCTTGAGCTCATTCCACACGGCATAGACACTCTTGCACAAGGCACCCATGCGTTTCAATGTAGAAACGTCGGCTTGCTTCAAGGTAGATGAGGCAAGGTACTCTTTGTAGAGGCAAAGGAGAGCAACTTGAGCAGAAAAGGTTTCATCAGGAATGCGTTTGAGTATTGGAGAATACAGTTCACGACCAGAGTAGGACCATGCAGATAAAAATACGGGAGCAAAGGAGTGAATGGCAGTGTCTGTGGATTTTTGATCCTTCTTTACATGAGCCAATTTCTTCAATCCAATGCGAATCAATTGCAAGAAAGCAATGAGGGGTGCAGTGATATCATTGACATCTTCGTACTTGATGAGAATACGTTCAATGAGACTAGCAACGTTGCCTTGAAGCGCTGTTTCTGTATCAAAGGCCCAAGTCTCATTGCTCATCAAACCATTCAACAAACGAGTCAAGGCTTGACGGTTGAGTAAATGACGAAGGAGGTCCAAGTCTTGGAAGAGACGAATCATGGCTGAATCATCTGCACGTGGAACCACGTGTCGAGAAGCAACTTGTTGGTCTACTTGAATGGTGTTCAACTTTATGGCAAGGGATTGTGAATGTTTGTTGCTGCGGTTGCCAAAACGGAAGAATTCAAACTGTTCATGAGTTGACAATTCACTTTGAACAAATTCCATCCATCTGGTCAAAAAGGTGTGGCGGAGGTTGAAGGAAGCAGCCGGATCCATTGGAATGTCTGGAAGGTACAATTCAAAACCAAATGCTCCTAGATTGCAAAGGAACAGGGCGATGGATTCATCAAATGTGGGCGAGGAAATATCCATGCATGCTGTGGACAAGTGCGTCAATGTATCCAAATAGTGACGAGCATCTTGCTGAGGAATGATGGAAGCATCCAACTGGAAGAGTTGGTCAAGGGATGTGGTGGATGAAGTGTGAGGAAGAAGACAACCAAGTACCTAAGCAGGTTAACAAGTGGAGTAAAGGATAATACCATATGAGCTGAAGTGATGGCTAAATCCAATTGCATCTGCTTCAATGTACTAGTGCTGTGATTGACGTGATACAGATGGTCCACTGCATGAACCAACAAATCACGGGATTCATCAAGTGACTTGAGATTCACTTGATTGATACTGGGAATGACTTGAATCAATTGCTTCAATTGCCATCCAACATCCAATAGGAAAGAAGATGAGGTATGTGCATGAATCCTCCACATGTGATCAGCAAGGGCACCCAACATTTCAGTCCAACATTGACCAATTTGCATCTGCAATTCTTGACGACTAAACCGTGATAATTGAGCAACTTTTGCAAGGATGATGGCATGGGACGACTGAAGGGAAGAAAAGGTTTGGACTGCCTTCCATTGCTAAAGATGGTCAAGAAACGTGATGGAATAAACATACCGATTGTATAGCCTGTGGACTGGATAATGAAGGTAAAACATCAAAGCAAGCCAAAACGAATCTAAACTCTTGGTATTCACGGTTGAACTTGCTCAATTCAGACTCTTCATCAAGTGATGGAGTGATTGAGGAAACAGGCTCACATTCCTACCAAGATCAACTAAAACAAATGTGAGCATACAAGGAGCATAGTGTCTAGCATGATCCATAAATCATTTTCAGCATCAGGGGCAAATACACAACCAGTGGCGACAGCATCCATGATCAACGTTCTCTTGGTAGGTGGTAAGGATCCTAAAGGAATCAGTCTAATCGAATGGGACAGACGTGCCGTGATCAACAGCAGTGGTGGCACGTTTCAATAAATCACGCACATGCTGAGAAGGTGGAATGTAGGAATGTAACTGCTTCCACAAATTGGTCATATGACCACCCTTTGCAAGAGCAACTTGATTCACCAACACTGCAATGGTTTGTGTAAGCATGTGGGCTTCAGGAATACCTTGAAGCATATCCAATAGCCATTTGGCGGCAATGGCAAGTTCAGCTGCGTAGTCTTGCGGTTTGAGGGATAAATGAATCAGGAATTCAAACACAACAATCACCTTTTCAAGCAAATCACGAGATTCTTGTGTAAACGTCACGTTCTGCACAGCTGTGGCAATCCAATCCATCAATGCTTCAAAGGTGGTGAGGAGATGTCGCGTGATGGGATGAATTGGCGTCTTGGATGGAATGTTGCTTTGTTGGACAGCAAATGCTTTTGTCAACAGATTATTACTGACTTTGATGGTAGATTGCAACTGGAGGAACCGTGAGATGGATTGAAGGATGGTGGTGAACGCAAATTTGTTCAAGGCTTGTAGGTAGGATTGGATGGACGCAGGATCGATATTGGGCCAAAAGGGATCCACCGTAATGTCCACATACTACATGGAATTAGCTCAGTGGAAGGAGTGGGCTTACAGGACAAAGGTTGTCAAGCCATAGGGAGGTTTGAGCAACTTGTTGTTTGGCTTGTAATAATTGGAGTGCGGATTGTTGACAATCTACCTGTTCCCATACTAATAAATCACGTTGAACATGTTCATCCACTAATTTGGCAAGTCTTGGTGAGACGACGGAGGTTGTTTCCAAGGCTATGCGATTCAAGTAAACTGACATGAAGCCTTGCTGCTGCTGTCTTGAAAAGGAAGAAGCTTGGTACTGACCTGCTAGCGTTGAATGACGCACAAGGAACTGAGAATGCATCACATTACGCCATGCCCTGGACCCCAGCACATCTCCGCTCTTTGGCAATAGAGTGGGTGAGCCACGTTGTAACAACTCCATGATGAATTCGTACTCCAATACATGCTCATGAAGGAATGCTTTCTTATCCAACCCCTCCAAACCATACACAAAACCAAGTGAAGCAAAGTAAGAAGCAGCATCATGTTCATTGGCCAACCAATCTGAAGAGGACAGTATGTTGATTTCTACACCACGATTACGCATGGCACGAGACAATTCACCAAATGCAGGATTTACAGTCATGAAGATTCTAAAGTTGGGATGAGGCTTGAGTAACGCTTTGGCTGGATCATCTGTACATCTTTCATTGATCAACAGTTCACCATTGGGTTCAAGGAGTGCATTGATACGATCCAAGACGGATGGATTACACAAATTAGCATTTTCAATGAGTAACCATTTGCCATGTTCTGCTGCACGAACGAGCACACCATCAATCCATTCAAATTGACCACTTGGCAAAGCAGAAATGAGGTTTGCAACTTTGGTGGCTTGTAGTTCCAAATGTTTTAATGTTGTTGGTGAACAAATTTCTTGATTGGTGAATTCTGTGAGGATACTAGCAATTTTTGTAAAGAATGGCTTGGATTCAACGAGTTCTTGCAGGGATTGTACGGCTTGCAACAAACGCTCAAAAGGAATCAGATCAACTCCACCGGATTCCACTACAAGGCGTCTTGCTGCGCTTTCCACGACTTGAACAAACTCTTTGATGAGGGATTGACGATGTCTTTCGTACTCGACTTGTTCATAGGCACCCAACAATTCCATCGTATCTACACCACTATTCATGGAAAACTCGATGAGTTCTGCACCAAGCAACTGAGCAGCCAGGCGAATGGTACTCGTTTTACCTGAAAGAGCAGGGCCAACTAGAATGGGCATCCATCCCTTCATCAAACAATGCGCAATTGGTTCCATGATTTTAAGGTTGGAATGCAACAGTTGTAAAGGAGTGAAATCTGAGATTGAAGCACTTTCATTGCGATCCAACGCGCATGTACCAATACGAAGCGTGGAAGGAGTGATGGCATAGACTGGATGTGGACGTTCAACCATAGCATGAGGAAAGTGTTGAACAAACAATTGGAGGATGACTTGTCGATCATGAGCAGTTCGCATGCGATGCACGTACAGTGTTTCCATGGCATCTCGATGGGTCAAAGGAGCTTCAGTGGTGGATGAGGGATAAACTAGTTGCATCCAACGGAAAATGTCACGCAAATTGAATTCCCAAGGAGAGCCACTTGTGCCGAATCCAGGAATACTCTTTACAGCCAAATGAACTTGTTGGTTGAATGCAATTACACTCTTGATCACACCTTCTTCAACACTGAAGAACCTATGCTTGCAAATCAGGAGCATATCATCAGTGGTCAACTCTTGCACATAGACCTGTGTAAATCGATTCAAAAAGGACTTTGGTAAACCCTTTCGTCCACCACCTTGCGCCATGGGATTCTGAGTTGCAAAAAGACGAAAATTGGGGGATTTGGCAAACGTACGATCCAATTCAGGAATGTAAATCATACCACGGTGATCCAAGCATGAGTTGAGACCTTCAAGTACGGATTGAGAGGCAAGATTGATTTCATCAAGGATGACCCAATCACCAGTTTGTACAGCTTCGAGGAAAGGAGCACTCTTCCATGCAAAATCACCACTGGAACCACCTTCAACTGGTAAATCTGAACCAAACAAGTCAGAGATATCGGTTTGTTCAGATAAATTGATACGGACAATACGGTGGCCTGTGACGGCAGCAAGGGTAGTGATGAGAGTGGTCTTACCAACACCTGGACTTCCTTCAAGTAAAACTGGTTTTTGGACGTGCATGGCTCGAAGAACCCGTTTCAAGTTTTCTGCTGTAGTTGGAGCATTCAAACTAAATTGCACATCCATCAACTGCTGGTCGCCAAGAGGAATGTAAAAGGGATCCATGCCAAATACTCCTCCATGAGCTACAACAGGTTGCAAATTACTGGTTGCCTCTTCGTGCACTTCCATCAAGTTGCAGGCAGCCTTGACACAATCGTGGTACAGCTGAATTGTTTTGGCATGAGTGAAATGTTGAAGGATGGAACCACCAGCACCAAAACCATCCAACATGACCATACGAGCACCATGCACAAAGGCTAGTCTGGGTTCAATCTTGCCATGCGTTGCATTAATGAAATCCACCCATGCAAGCATGTCACGTAAACTAAAGGACACTGGAGTGAGCTGCAAAGATTTCATCATCCATGTCACATACTCTACGATCTTGACAGGAATCCAATTAACAAGTGAGGGTTCCTTGAGACGGTTTTGCATAATGAGGACCAAATCATCGGAATCAGAGATGGAAGGTACCCAGATTTCAGTAAAACGATTACGCAAAGCAGGAGAAAGTTCCTTTTTGCCATAATCACCACCAGGATTCATGGTGGCAAGGAATTGGAAACCACTTTGAGCGACAAGATGGTCAATCTCATCACCACCCTTTTCAGCGAGCACAAGTAGACGTTCTGGTTCAAGGACACTGTTGAGACGTTCCAACACTGAATCATCTGCCAAGGAGATTTCATCCAACATGAAAAGGGTTCCTGATTTCATGGCTTGTACCAGTGGACCGTCATGCCATTCAAACAAGGAGCGAGAATGTTGCACATCTTTCAAAAGCAAATCAGCTTGTTCTTTGACTTGTTGTGGAATGCCTTCTTGCTTGTAAACGACTTCAAAATGACCAATCAAATCATCCAATTCCATCTGTTCAAGAGACAAAGGTTGAGTGTAATACGCAGCAAGGAATGCAGCCAGTTTGTCTTTGAGAGCAGCATTGAATTCACTCTTGCCACGAATAGGACGCTGACTCCCAAGTAAATCAGCCGTTTCGGAATTTTGATGACAACTGAGGAAATGCAGTGCTTTAGCCAACGCAATGGAGAGTGCTTCACATACCATGGTCTTACCACAACCTGTTTCGCCTACCAGCAACACTGGTTCATTGCGCTTGATACATTGCACTACCAAGTAGAATAAACGTTTCATAGCCTTGGTCCATGAGACTGACTCATTCAATTGCTCCAATGTACCAAGATCAAGGGATCCCAGATCGTAAAGAGTCTCCATATCCACTTTGACCTTCATCACTTGTTCAATGACTTGTTGAACCAAGGCCTTTTCATCAGTTTGTCGAATGCGTTCAGCCAACAACATAAAACCATGTTGAGCTAATTCCTGGTAGCTGTCAGCTCCACGATTGGCCCAACGAAACAAATCACGCAATGTAATAAACCCTTGCTTTCCTGCAAAAATCTGTGTTTCACGACGCTTGTCTTGCAATTCAATGTACACTTGCACCAGCTTTTTGCAATATGAAGGAGGAAGTTTGCATCGTTGAGACAAAATATCCTCCAATTCTTCCTTTGGAATCTCCTTGAATTGCAATTCAAGAAAACGGTTACGGAATGCACGAGACAGTTCCTTACGACCACCATACAGACCAGCAGGATTTTGAGTAGCAAACAGCATGAATCGAGGATGAGGTTTGACGATTTCTTGAGTTTCAGGGATGAGCAATTCACGATTATCATCCAACAAACGATTCAATGCTTCCAAAACGTCTGTTGGAGCCAGATTCAATTCATCCAATACAATCCAATGACCTTTGCGCAAGGCCTCAACCAACACACCTTCCTTGAACGTCAACTTGCCATCATGGGAAACATAAGAGCCAAGGTATTCTTGAAGATCAGTGTGTTCATGGTTATTGATACGGACAAAACGATGACCAGTGCGCTTAGCTAAGTATTCGATCATACTAGTTTTACCTGCAGAAGTTGGACCTTCAATCAATACTGGAAATCGGGAGGACATGACCACACGTGCCAGATTGGATAAATTAACCTTGACGGAGGGCGTAAGGATGTAATGATCCATCATGTTTTCTTCAAATGGACCTTTGGTCAACCAAAACTGACCAAAAAGACAATGATTGTCACTGGGTTGCTTTGGAATGTTGGCGAGAAAGTGTTGTTCATTCTTGATGCCTTTGAGAATGTGTTTACGCAACAATTCACGAACCAGTTGTTCACTGGCAGCACTCAATTGAGTGAGAAAGGTCATGTAAAGCGATTCGTAGACGGCACGACGTAAACCATACGTTTGAACAATCTGACAGACAAAGAGCAAAGCACGTGTGAGTGTACGCAAACTGTAATGTGGGCGTTTGTTGGCACCATCAGCCAGCTTGTGTTCATCCATCAACTTGCGAATGGTTTGGTAGAATTCAGCAATGTCCATGACACAACCTTCATCCGTAACTGAGAACCGACCAATATACTGTTTGATGATGGCGATTAAATCATCCATGCGAGATTCAGGAGAATGTACGTAGAATTCAGTGAAACGACTACGCAAGCCAGGTGGAAGATCCTTCTTGCCAACATCTGTTGCAGGATTCATACAAGCAAACACTCGAAATTCAGCATGACGTGCAACAGGCTGTTCATCACCCTTTTCAATCAAATGCAAAGAACCATTTGCATCTTGCAAGAGACCACTGAGGGATTCAAGGGTTTCTGCAGAGGCAAGATTGACTTCATCCAAGAGAATCCAATCACCACGACGTACAGCCTTGACCAAACTACCTTCAACAAAACTGAAAAAGAGTTTGTTGCGCATCCTTGCTTGTTTCCTCGAAAATTCATTCACTTGATCACCAAACTGTTGCCATTGTTCCAACAATTCCTCCTTGTCCACACGAGCACGCTTTGGCTTGCGTTGAGCATCATCCTGACCAGCTTCCACCTTGTCTTCATCTTGAAAACGCTTCTTGGCCATCTTGCATGCTTCAGTTAGGAGCAAGGCAAAACGTTCCCATTGGTGCTTTGAAAAGGCTTTTTGAGCAGCTTCAATGAACTTGCTGTTCTTTTTAGCAGAAAAAGTACGAGCAAACAACTCATCAAACGCTTCCATGAGTGGCACAGCAATAATCTTGCCATCAACTGGTTTGAAACCACCAAGCAAATCAGAGGATTCAGTTTGCTGAGAGAGATTGACCACCACCAACTTTTTCCCTGCAAGTTGAGCGAGATGTTGAACAACAGTGGTTTTACCTGTGCCTGTTTCACCAACAAGAAGCAGTGGTTCGTTTTGAGTAACGCTTGCTGAAATGCGTTCCAATAACTGCAAGGCATGATTGGTACGAGCAAAAGGACGTTCAGGGGCAAGGTGTGAGGTACGTTTGGGTGCAATGGAGAAGGCAACACGTCCAATCTTGACATAAGAATCATAAACCTCCAAGCTGGGGACATGAGATTGAGCAATCCATGCTGCACGTTCCTGCGAAATCTTCAAGCAAGCGGCAAGTTGTTGGATGGCCATGCACCATTCATCCCAATTGGATAACATACCAAAGTAAATGTCTCCTGCTTCAATCAACATGATTTCCTTGGCATGGTCGGTCAAACTCTGCAAATACTCGTGCAATTCATTGGAAGCATGTGCACAAACACGTTCACACCATTTGAGCAAATCCCGAACGGTGATACCACGAAACTGTGTTCTTTTGGGCAGTTGTGAGTGGATGTTGATGGATTCGGTGTACAATTGACTGATCAAATCAGTAAATTGAGAGAGTCGTGAGAAACGAGCACATACCACTTGCCTCATCTCGACATCCGTCAAGGGAACCACATCCACCCTCGTCCACAAGTTCTCACGAAGGGCTGTTTGGTCAATAACCTTGGCACGCGTACCTTTTGAAGCAAACATTTGGAATCCAGAGGTCGCTTTGATCTTTTCACCACGGCTGGCAATGAATAATTCACGAGATTCTAGGAGGGGAAGGAGAACTGAAATCACTTCAGAGGGTGCCATATCAATGTCCTCTACCATAATCCATTTACCTTCGGTTACAGCACGTGCAAGCACACCTGGTTGCCAATGAAAGACACCAGGTTCATCGGTTGCCACGTAGGTACCCAATAGCAATTTCGAATCTGTTTGATCACCAATGTGAATCTTGACAAGGTCATCTAATCAAGGATGAGCGGAAAAGTAAATTGAAGGTGCTACCATAACGACCGATTTGACGTGCAATCTCTTCTACCAAAGCTGTCTTTCCTGCTCCTGTTTCTCCACACAACAATACTGGTCGACCCATGGACACGGCCAAACCAATTTTGTAAAGATTCTTTTTAGTGGTTTCTGTAAGGACCAATGGAGCCTTTTGCCCTTGTTCATTTGCAGTCAGGTTGAATTTGGGTAAAAGGATACCACACACATAAGTACTGAACTCACAAAAGTCTTCTGAAGTCAATTGAGGTGTATCAGTGTAAGAATAACGTTGATCCAGCAGTTGCTTTTGTTTCTTTTCCACACGTTCAGCATGATACAAGGCAGCAAGTCGAATTTCACGTTCATGGTCACCAATTTCACTGACTAGATCCTGGAGTGAAGGAAACACGCCTTCCCACATGGTCTGTACTTGCTTGTCTGACAACTGTAGAAGAACGGCCAAACACAATTTAACCTTGCTTTGAACGCGTTGTGACTGGTTGTACTGTAATAATCGCAGCAAACAACTCCACTTGTACAAATGAATAATTTCTTCTGGTATCAATTGCAACAAATCATACAGCGTGTCAACAATGCCCATCAGTCGTTCTGTGGTCGCGGCATCGTGTGCATGATCCATCGTGAGACTTTCCACAAACAATAACAAGGAAGGTGCTTTGCTCAAATACACCAATGCAATTCTAAACAAACATGACACAATGTAAAAGAGGATGCGTACGATTTCACTTGAGGAGAAGTGGGCAACAACGCAGCGAATGCCTTGGCAACGCGTTCAACGTTTGGCATACTGTTTTCCCTCAAATTCAACGATGACACACCATATCGATCCACCACGTCACGTAACCATCTGCTAGTCAAATCCACTAAAATTGGTCTAAAATGCAGTTGGATTTGTTCCGTGTATTCTGGCAGTTGGAGCAACAATGACAATTTGTCCAGGATGATGGATTTGCTTGGAGATGACCCCATCAGTCCATGGAATTCTATGGTCATGGCCTGACACGTGGGACTCTGCTGCATCGATAACCACGTGTAAAACGCGTTTAATGCAGCCTGAACATCAAAATAAAGTGGATCAAAGTAAAATGCAGTGGAATCCATCTTGACGAAAAAAAAAGTTTATACTGGAGCTGTGCCACCCACAAGCCATGCAAGGTTAGGATAAGCCACTGCTGTGAGCTGATATGTACTGCCATGAACCAATAAGCAAAACACCCTGAACCTTCGCCTTGAGATAAGGGGCTGTGATAAGCACACAAATTAATTGGCCATTCACCACCACCAGCAGTCACGCCACTTTCCGCCACTTTGCTAATTTCACCGTTCTAATCGGACCACGTCATCATGCCCATTCAATTCCAAAACATCCCCTCTTACCATGCACTCCTACTCGAAAACATCTCTCCAATTGCAGTGGAAATGCTCCAGTCCAGTGGTTTCACTGTAGAATGCCATGCTAAAGCCCTGCCTGAAGATGTCCTCATCACCAAGATTAGAGCAGCTCACTTTGTTGGCATCCGCAGCAAGACACTCCTCACTCGTCACGTCCTTTCCCACGCCAAGAACCTACTCGCTATTGGCTGTTTCTGCATTGGAACCAATCAAGTCGATCTCGTTGCTGCAGCTGAGCAAGGCGTCCCAGTCTTCAACTCACCCTTTAGCAACAGTCGAAGTGTAGCTGAACTCGTCATTGGTTATATCATTACCCTTGCCCGTCAACTTGGTGACCGTAACCGAGAAGTGCATAATAACACATGGAACAAAGTGTCCTCCAATTGCTTTGAAATCCGTGGCAAAGTATTGGGGATCATTGGATATGGGCACATTGGTACGCAGTTATCTGTACTTGCAGAGGCAATGGGATTACGCGTGCTCTTTTACGATGTACTACAGATTATGCCTTTGGGTCATGCTAGACCTGTTTCATCTTTGGAACAAGTGTTGAATGAAGCACATTTCGTCACTTTGCATGTACCAGAAACACCAGAAACACGAAATATGATTGGAGAGCGTGAATTGAGTATGATGCAACAAGGCAGTTATTTGATTAATGCCAGTCGTGGAAGTGTTGTGGATGTGGATGCATTAGCCGCGCATTTGCGTAGTGGTCATTTGGCTGGTGCTGCTGTAGACGTGTTCCCCAAAGAACCATTCAAGAATGGAGATGGTTTCGAATCTCCTTTGATTGGATGTCCCAATACCATCCTCACTCCTCACATTGGTGGATCCACTGAAGAAGCACAAGAAGCCATTGGAAGGGAAGTTGCAAATGCCTTTATCAAGTACGCCAAGTTGGGAACGACTCTTGGTGCCGTGAATTTCCCAGAAGTAGATCTTCGATTGAATGGCAAAAGGGTAGCCCGTGTTCTTCATGTACATCATAATGTGCCAGGGGTATTGAGAACAATCAGCGAAATCGTGGGCGGACACAATGTTGAAAAACAAATCTGTGACAACAAGGGTGAATTGTCCTATCTTATGATGGACATTAGCGTTCCTCAAGGCGATGATTTGGAACGCATCAAAAACCAAGTAGAAAGCAACTCTGCCAACATCATTACTCGCATTTTAATCTAAAACTCCACATTCAAAAATAAATCGCTCATGGAAGACAACGACCTGGGAATCTTGGGTAAAGACAGCATTCACGCACAGTCTTTCTATCCAACATCCAAGCAAGGAATCTCTCTACACCCAAACCATAGCCACCATGCTCACATGAACCATATTTACGTTGATCAGTGAACCAGTAATAAGGCGTAGGATCAATACCTTCACGCTCATAACCCTTGAGCAATTCTTGCATATCACTGATCCTCATACTTCCACCAACAATCTCACCAACATTGGGCATCAACACATCCACACTTTCAGTCACACGTACATCATCAGCACACCTCTTCATGTAAAAACTCTTGATTTCAGCAGGGAATCGGCACAACAAGATGGGTTTACCAATAGTGTCGGTCATGAAGCGTTCAGGTGCTTCTGGAATATCATCACCAAACTCATAATGACGCTTGGTACCATCTTCCAATTCCTTCTTTACATCATGTTCCTTGAGCCAAGTGATGGCATCCTTGTAATCCATACGAAGGAAAGGACGAGCAGGTGCCTTGAATCCAGGGTTGAGCAATTCAATCAAGGCAGCAGTGGAAGGATCAGCCAACATATGATCCACAGTATCACAAATCAAATCTTCAATAGATTGCAACAAATCATTAAAGTCAATAAAGGCCATTTCAGCTTCCAAATGCGTATACTCACTCAAATGACGACGCGTATGACTCTTTTCAGCACGGTAACTTTCAGCCAAACAATACACATTACCAAGAGAAGGAAGACAAGTTTCCAAGTAGAGTTGACTGGATTGAGTCAAATAGGCATCTTCATCATAATACTTGAGAGCAAACAGAGTGCTTCCACCTTCCACTTGAGTCTGTACCATACAGGGAGGAGTCACTTCATAGAACCCAGTCTTTTCATAATGAGTACGGAAAGAGTGCAACAAGTAAGAACGACATTTGAGGACAGCAGAGGCCATTTCACCACGAATCACCAAATGACGGTTATCATAAAGGACACTTGGATCAGAATCTTCATTCAAACGAGAAGCGTAGGCATCAGCACCACCAGGAGCCTTGGCAAGTACAGTCCAGTAATCCACAACCAATTCATGACCATCTGGAGCAGTTTTCCCTTCAGGTAATTCCACCAATGTACCATACATGGCAACAGTGGACTCTGTGGTCAAGGTAAGCGCGTCAAATGTATGACAAAGTGTGTTGGTGAGCACGCATTGAAGATATCCACTTCCATCACGCAATACAATAAACTTCATGTCCTTGCCTTGAGTACGAATACGATGCACCCATCCATTGACCATGACACGTGGCCCACGATGCTCCTTGCCTTGTCTGATTTTAATACGCTTGGCAGGTGTTTCTGGGATGGGTAGGATGATCTTTTTAGCCTCTTCCAGCTTGCGTTCTTCTTCAAGCTTGCGTGTGGCTTCAAGTGCAGCTACCTTTTCAGCTTGTTCGAGTAATTTCTGTGCTTTCTTGGCGAGTTCATCGACGCGTTTCTTGGACTTTTTAAAGGCTGCAGCAGAGATTGGAGCGTACTCTTCAGTGGAGACTTTGCGGATAAAGAGTTGAGGTGCAGTGACATTTGGATGTTTTGACAAGGCTTGAATTGGAGTGGAAAAAGGTGTGGAATCTGATCCAGTACCTGATTCATCTGAGCCTGATTGTTCGCAAATGTAGACTAGATGAGGTTAGTGGACATTGGGGAGAGGGATGAGGCGAGTGATGCCTTTTGGCAGATTGTCCATCTTTGAAAGAGTGAAAAAGATTTTCGCAGAGGACTCTGGCTGTGTCACATCTAAAAGCGCCAGAGGACATGTCACATCTAACGCGTTCAGATAAAGGGGACATCTATGCCAAAGGAATTAGTGGGGAAGGGAAGAATTCTAAAAGTGTTTCAGCTGTCTTGTTTTAGAAGGTCGGTAAAAGTCCCTTTTCCTACTATAAATAACACCCACAGCCCATAACTTTCCCTACCTACTGACTAAATAACGCCAACTTGACTAGACATGCAATTCACGACTGTCATTCTCGCCGCCGCTTTTCTCGCTTTGATCAACGCTGCTCCTCAATCACCCAACACTGGCATTTTTGCAGGACTTGACGAGCCTTGTGGTGCTTCCACTGGGCCTGATGCCAGGCAATGTGGCCATGACCTCGTCTGCGTCCTCCTTGAGCCAAATTACCCTGAAATTGGTGGTAACTGCAAGTATGCCCCAGCACGCAAAGGACACCCTTGTGGTGGTTCCACTGGTAGAGTCTGTGCATCAGGACTTTATTGCAATCAAGGTGGCATGGGTGGTATCTGTGTCCCAATCAAAAGACCATAAAAAACATGTTGCTTATCAATCGAATTCTCACAAAATCTCATTTCAGACGAACCATGTCCACCCTTCCAACCGTTTTACCATTTGACCCTTCACCCAGTGCTCCGGATTACCCCACATCCATTGTAAATTCCATCCACAACTTTTGGTTTGGTAGTGAATCACCATTTTCACCAACTTACCAACCCAATCTTGGATTATGGTTTAATGCAGCAGCACCTGAATTGGACGCTTTGATCAAGTCCTCTTACTCTAAAGTATTGGATGATGTTGCAGCTGACCCTACCAACCTTGTTTCAAAGTGGACAAAAACTCCGAAATCAGCCATATCCCTTGTTATTCTCACTGATCAGTTCTCACGCAACATGCACCGAGGTTCAGGGGATATGTTTGCCTTTGACCACATTACACAAATGGTCGTGCATGATGTGGTCAACAATAAGCTCTTTGACAAGGATTGGCGTCAAGCACTTGCAATGTCTGAACGCATTTTTATCCTCACTGGGCTCACACACTCAGAGAACAAGGAGCATGGTGAATTGTGTATAAAACTCGCTCAAAATATGGCAGAGCAGCCAGGTATGGAGGGTGGAATGGGCGAAAAAGTGTTACAGCAGGCTCAAGACCATTTCAAAGTGATTGAGCAATTTGGGCGGTATCCACATCGTAATGAGTTGATGGGAAGAGCCTCGACGGAGGAAGAAGTGCGCTTCTTGCAAGAGAGCACCTCCGCGTGGATGAGCAGCGTGCAAAAGAAGTAAAGTCCTGTCCCCAAGAAGAATGAGCAGGAAGAGGTCCCATCACACCCTTTTAAAACTTTTTCCTCTCATTTTTATACTATTGGATATTCTCATCTTCCTTTATATATACAACCGCCTTAATAACACTCCTACGTACGCCCACCATGAGATTCTCTACCACTCTGTTTGTCGCAATAACTGCTCTTTTGGCCACTGCTCCTCCTCCCACTGAAGCCATTCTTTCTTCATTGTGGTCCTTGACCTATCCCACGTGTATTCTTTATTATGGACGTAGCAACATCCCTTACTGTTGCAATGTTTGTTGGGATGCACCATACTCAACTTGTTGGTACTACTGGGGTGACTGGGGCAGTACCTCTTATCCTGGTAGCACGCCTTCTCTCACTGGCACGACCACTACTCCAAAATTGTAGACGAATACATGATTTATCGTTAGCAACACAATACTCTTTTATGGAAATTGAACGCGAGGACGAACACAGATGCCACCCAAAGCAGGATCCCGAGTATTCCTGGTCTGACATGTCAAACCTTGAGCACATTGTTTAGCGGATCCACATTGTTCGCCTTGTTTTGCTGCACGGACACAGACACCACCAGCATCAGGCAACCTTTGGTTGATTTTACAATAGAGACCAGTGTCACAGTCAACACTATCCCTACCGAACCACAAACAAGCTTCTCCTAATCTGGCAAGACGACGTTCAGACACACAGACGCCACCGAGGTCAGGAAGACGGTCATTCTTCAACTTGCAAAAGAGGCCCTGAGCACAGTTCTTGCTGCCTGGACCAAACCATCCACATGGTTCTCCTCTTTGAGCAACAGGAGCAACACAGACACCACCAAGGTCAGGAAGTTGTTGGTTCTTCAATTCACAGGTGAGCCCTTGTGCACAGTTCTTGCTACCTGGGCCAAACCACCCACAGTCCTCACCTTGTTGCGCAACACGAGCAACACAAACACCGCCAAGGTCAGGAAGTTGTTGATTCTTCAATTGGCAGTCAAGGCCTTGTGCGCAGTTCTTTGAACCAGGACCAAACCACCCACATGATTCACCAACGTTGGCGTATTCTGCGCGACAAATACCACCAAGATCAGGAAGGCTTTCGTCTTGAAGGACACAGGTGAGACCATGAACGCAAGTGTGGCTGTTGGGGGAGTATTCGTTACACACTTCACCTTCATTTGCCCAGTTTTGAGCACTGATGAGCGTGAGAGCGAGGAGAAGGAGAGAGAGGTTGCGAAACATGGCGTTAATTCTAAAGCGTGAGATGAGAGTGAAAATATTTCGAGGTGAGAGGTGCTGAGAAATTTAATTTGACTGAGAGCAGGCGAGACTTTATATTTACAAGGTGGGTGTTTATTCATCACTCTCGTCATGTTCGTCACCTTCATGTTCATCACCTTCATGTTCGTCACCTTCGACAAATGAGTCGTCAAATGAGTCGTCATCGCCGTGCTCATCATCGTGTTCTTCATCATCGAAATGTTCAGCTTGTTCCACTTGATCAGTGTCATCATGTGCCTCATCATCAGTGTGGGCTTCTTCAGCAGCAGCAGCAGGAGACTCTTCGGTGGAAGCTTGGACCTTGTCAGCTGGGTCAGAGAGAAGGAAATCAGTTTTGGGGGCAGCAGCAGGAGCATCAGTAGTTGCAGCTGGGGTTTCAGTGGTGGTGGCTGGCTCATCAGCACGCTTTTGAAGGTAGTAGCCACTGGTACGACGTCTTGGGCGATAATTGTAACCATAGCCATAATTGTTGGATCCGTAGTGGTTGGATCCATAGTAGCTGTAAGATGGGGAGCGCTTGTTCAAATCAGCACTGCGCTTCTGGAGGTAGTAACCAGTGCGACGTTTTGGACGGTAGTTGTAGCCATAACTGTAGTAATTGTTAGAGTGGTTGTTCGTGTACCCATAAGAACGCTTGTTCAAGTCAGCGTTGCGCTTTTGAAGGTAATAGCCAGTGCGGCGCCTTGGACGGTAGTTGTATCCATAGTTGTTGTAACTGTTGTAGCTGTTGTAGTGCGTGGGAGCAGTATATCCATAAGAACGCTTGGCAAGAGTAGCATCAGCACTGCGCTTCTCCAAATAGTACTTGGTGGTATGACGATGTCTTGGACGATAACCATAATAGCTGTTGCTGCTGTAGTAGTAAGAACGCCTCTGGAGGTCAGTCTGAGCCTCGGAAGGAGCAGCGAGTGATGCAGTAGTGAAAAGAGATGCAATGAGGAAAAGCTGAGTATACATGGTGGTGGAAAGATGCGTGGAAAACTATGCTATGAAGATACAGAGAGTGGTAAAGGCGAAATTCTTGGAGTGGGCAAGTCAACTGCTTTAAAGCATGGTGGATCCAATTTTACATTGCGTTTGTGTGATGGGAATTTAATTTTGGACCACAGTGTCTATCTTTAGAGGCGACTCTACACATAAAAGCAAGCCTGTTGCACCCTCGTTCCTGTACAGCACCACTCAAGCACAGCATCTCACTAGCATCTCAGTCTCAATAGCATCTCATTCGCATCAACTCACTGTCTATAAGCACTAGCATCCATTCACTGCACATAACTCACTCGCATTCACTCACTCAACTACAACCATGCAATTCTCTACTGTCTTTGCTCTTCTTGCCCTCGTTGCCGCTCCATTCGCTACTTCTGCACCAGGCTGCTCCAACCCAAGTGGCTGTGGTATTGGTACAGCATACTCTGCAACACGCACTCCAACCAAGCCAGCTGGCGGCTACTATGTTAAATATGCTGAAGGAGGTGCTCGTTGTGGCTACGGCCAATATCCCAAGTCATGCATCAAAGGCTACACCTGCTCCAAGAAATCCTACCGCTGTGTCCGCGTTCAACCAGTCAAGTACTACTAAATAAGCCTCTGTACATACACACAACTCAATAAAGTCACAGTAAAGCATACATGTCTATTCTTGTCTGGCACATTTACCACCCAAATCCATAGTTCCAGGAATCTTCAACTTGCAAGTCAATCCAGGTCCACAAGTAAATCCACCACGCTTACCACATGGAGAACCTACAACACCTTGCACACTACCATCAGCATAACAATAACCACCAGCATCCCTAGCAGCAGGATTGATGAGGTTACATGTGAGACCAGGTCCACAGTTGAATGCACCCTTGCTACCACAGAAATCACCCCATTCTCCTGGTTTAGTACCGTCAGCAAGACAATAACCACCACGATCCTTGGCAGCATCGTTCTTGTTGGAACAGGAAAGGCCGGGTCCACAGTTGAATGCACCTCTTGTGCCACAGAAATCACCATGTTTTCCAGGAACTGAGCCATCAGCAAGGCAAATTCTACCAGCGCAGTACAAACCACGACCACACTTGTCTGGGATGGTTGGACCGCATGTTTCACCGTGTTTGAGGAGTCCTTGAGCTTCCAAGCCTGCGAGGAGAGCCAAGGTAATTGAGAGAGTGAAAAAGATGGAACGCATTTCGTCTAAGTTTTTTGCGAGAGTTTTGTGAGAGAGAAAAAGAAATTTCAGAGTCGTTGAGGTGTTGCGTTACTGCTTTGTTGACTTTGTCGTTGGTGATGGTTGTGTGTGTGTGTGCTGAAAGTGAGGGAGGAGGGAGGGTGAGAGGTCATCCTTATAGTGGGCAAGTGGGTTTCGGCTGACATGAAACGCGAGGATTTTCGGCTCAGATTTTCTAAAACTTTCCCTCATCCACAGTCACATATCATTAGTTCTACAATGTAGCAAGAAGAAGTTTATTGGTCGGCCATCTTTTCAGCAACAAAGGCGTCCTTGATGCTCATGTTCCTATCCTTTTCACCAGTCACCACATGACCACTTCCTTCCATTGGCATAAAGATGACCTTGGTACCACTTTGCTTGGACATTTGTTGCATGGTTTCAAGGTAACGGATTTGCATGGCAGCAGGAGTATTGAGAATGTTGGCGGCTTCACGCATCAACTTGGCAGAATCAACTTCAGCTTGAGCAGCAATGACCTTGGATTCACCAATACGCTTTTGAGTGGCAGCACTGCTCAGGGATTTCTGCAATTCTTCACTAAACTGCAAGTCCTTGATAAGGATGGTTTCTACTCTAACACCCCATGATGCAGCAGGTTCAGCAATAATGGATTCAATGGAATGAGCAAGGGTTTCACGGTTTTCAATACAGTCTTGCAAGACACGACCACCAAGGATGGCACGCATGGTAGTTTGTGTACGTTCAATAAGAGCTTGACGGACATCCTTGACACCATAAGTGGCTCTGTAAACGTCAACAATGTGCCAATAGACCACACAATCGATGGAAATGTTGACATTGTCTTTGGTCATGATGGTCATGTTGTAAATGGGGTCGATTTGGATCTTGATATCAATCTTGCGCAAGGATTCAGAGATGGGGTTAACCTTGACCAAACCAGCATCAACAGCCTTGTAGTAGGACCCATAACGTTCAACGAGACCAACAAAGCCTTGAGAGACACTACGGTAGGGATTGATGCAGCAAAAACAGCAAGGAATCTAGGAGGGGGGTAATGAGAACATGGGGGAGGTGGAGTGAGCATACTGCGCCAAAAAAGCCAATGAGGTTGCCTGCTGTATGCATGATGGAACCGTAACCGGATTGTTCAGGAAGTGGACGCTCTTCAGCATAAGAAGCGTACATTTGCTCAGTTGCTTGATGTTGTTGTTGTTGCATTCTGTGTTTGTGAATCTGGTGATGAGGAGAGGGGATTAGCACGACTTTAAAAAAAGATTATGGTCTAAAATTAAGCAAGGATTCAAAAAAAGATTTTTGCGAAGCGCACGTGCCCAAGTGGTTCCGAGCTGGTGAGGCGATGTTGAGTTATGCAAGTTTTTGAATGTATGTATTTAAATAGGATGCTTAGAGTGATTCCAACTCTGGAATGGGGTCAAGGGTTGGATCTTCCATTGGGTCAATGGGAGGCAGTGTTGGGTCTTCTACTGGATCAGTAGGAGGGGTACTTGGCTCTTCAGTAGGAGTTTCAATGGGATCAGCAGCTGGGATTGTTGGATCTTCCATGGGAGGTTCATCGCCCACAGGGTCCATAGGAGGCAGATCATCACCCACAGGAGGAATGGTTGTGTCTCCCACAGGAGCATGGAAAATTGGCTCATCAACATCAATAGGATCTTCTGGTTCATATTCTTCTTCCTCTGGTTCGTATTCCTCTGGCTCATCTTCGTAGTCTTCTTCCTCTGGTTCATAGTCCTCTCCACCTTCATGATCTTCTCCATTGTATTGTTCATCATGGTCATGGTGTTCAGAGTGATCGTCATGCTCTCCATGTTGATAATTGTTGTTGTTGCCACTGGATGGAGCTTGACTACCCCATGAAGGATAGCTGGCATAAGCTTGGTTGTTTGATCCACCAGGTTGCCCTGCATAAGGTCCAGTTTGCTCACCACTTGGTGCATGACCAGGAACGTTGGTACCATATCCACCCTTTCCAATGTACTGATCACCTGCACCTTGGTGACCGCTTGAAGGTGCACTACCCCCATACGAAGCACCCTTAGCTGGGCCACTGCCACCGTATGAGGCATCCTTGGCTGGGCCACTGCCACCATAAGTAGCGTCTTTGGCAGGTGCAGCACCACCATATGAAGCATCCTTTGCTGGGCCACTGCCACCGTATGAGGCCTCCTTTGCTGGTGCAGCGCCTCCATAATTAGCATCCTTGGCTGGAGCGACGGCTTCGTAGTAGTCACCAGCAGGAGCCTTTCCACCATGTCCACTGGAATAGTCTTGGTTATCGCCAGCATCAGCAGGTCCCTTTGGATAATTCTGCGCATCATCAGCACCAGGTCCCTTGGCATATTCTTGCGCATCAGCACCAGAGTTGTGTTGGTCTCCTCCTTTAGCAGCATCGTCACCACCAGAGTAATACTGGTCGTTTCCAGTTGGGGCTTTGGCACCTCCGCCATACTTGCCGCTATCAGGTGCCCCTCCATAGTATGCGTCGTGATCTGCTGGGGTTTCAGGTTCACACCATTCCAAGGAATCGTCGTTATTGTCATTTCCGGCGTTGTAGTCGACGTTGGGAACATATGCAGCTGCAGTGAACTGAATCAGGCATGCTGCTAATGCGATTAGGAGAGCAGTTCTAGAATGAAGCATGGTTGTGTATTATAAGTAGTAGTGTGTGAGATGAGTGTTGTGCGGTCACTGTGTATGAAAAAGTACGTGATGAGCCATGAGAATTGAGTGTGCGATCCAATTATTTAAAGGAAAAGACAAGCCTCGCTCTGCTGGATTCGAACCGCCAAAATGCTGGACGGTTGAGGGGACGAATTCACTAGAGTGGACAGAGTAGAGACCTGGAAGGCTCAGTCTATTTGTAGCATCCAGGAAGTGGTAGACGTTAGCTGTATTCAATAAAGATAATGTCATTCATTCCCTTTAAATGAGGCCTGCGTTGGCTCCTTCCAATGGTGAAGCAGTTTCATCGTTATCGGGTACAGGAGTGGTGGCCTCTGCTGCATTTACTTGGCCCAAGGAGGTGGCACCATCGTGTTGTTCAGTGACAGGTGCGACAGGTTGCTCTAATTCATTTTGCAATGCAATCAAGTCAGTGTCGTCATCGTTTTCATCAGCATCGAATGGAATTGGTGTGGGGATAGAGGCTGGCTCATCCTGCACACTAATTTCTTGGGGTTGTTGCTGATCTTCCATGTTTGAATGGGCATACATTGCCTTGATGACAGGATTAGCGAAGCGCTTAAGTGTCTTTGGCTTCTTCTTGTGACGCTTGACGGGTTGACTGCCATTCTGGTGAGCCTTGGATCCATGAGTTTTACGTCTTGGAACAACACGTCGCTGTTGTCTTTTAGATGCCTTGGGTTTAGGACGCGGTGCCTTGCCGCGTTGATGCCTGGCTTTGTGCTGACGTTTCCTTGGTGTGGCAGAGCGACGCTTCCCTTGGTGTCTGGTTGGACGATAATCATTATGTGGAGCTGGCCCAGCATAAGGACGGCGTCCATGATGAGCACGTTGGAAATCCTTCACACCATTCTGCCTTGCTCGTGGAGCACGGATTTGATGGCGTGGTTGAACTACTTGTCCACGGTAAGTTGGTCTAGGGGCAGGGCGACGCGAACGTACCCTCTTGGCTGGAACTCTAACTGGACGTACTTCACGTTCAGGCTCATATGTGGCAACCACTGGCTCAGTTGGCAGGACTGCAGCCGAATATTGTGGGGCGGCGGCGGATGGTCCAAATCGAAGCGTGTTACTGTCTGCCCATTCCATATTCCCACCATAGGTTGGGCGTGCTGGAAAACTGGCATCAGGAATAAAATCTTGTCCGTCATCCTGAGGGCTGGGTGATTGAACTGGGACATCCTCACCATAGGCGGCAGATGCGAGCTCAATCTCTTCTGAAAGGACGATCGAGGCGAGAAAAGCAATTACGAAAACGAGGCGGGAATGAAGCATTGTGTATGGGTAGGAAAATAGAGGGAATAAATGGATTAAAAGGGGCGAAAGATGTGGTGAAATTGGTCAAGATGAAGATTTTTTGGGAATCTTGTCTACTTGAACCTGTTTGAGGAGAATGAAGCAGTGTGAGAGATGAGTGTTCAAGTGAGTGTGATACTGCAATTGACAATGATAGCACTTCAATTGTGTATTTGACTTTTTATATTTATAGAGACTTGGTATTAGAACAATCAATTCTTTTTCAAAAGTTTTAAAGATTATAAAATTATATAATTTAGATACAATATCAACACCATCTCTTAAAACCTTGAGAATTATTACTAAAACCATCAATTTTACTACTTTAAAAGATCAAACAACACTCTATTCTATCACCTCAAGTATCTCTTTATACTCAAACCAGACCTATCATGCAAGTTACTGACCAAATCCCTCTCCAGTTTCCAGTATTCTATAGGGTCCCATCCAAGTAGTCACCATGTGTGGTCCTTCCTTGCAATAAATTAAAGCGAAGAAGTCAAACCCCAATTTTTTTGCACCATACCTCGAAATTTTTTCTTTTCACCTTTCGCACATCGAAGCACCAGCTCACATACACTCCTATAATTTCCTCCTATACTAATTCATAAATTAACTACAATGCACGCTCAACAATTCCTTTTCCTCGCTGCCCTCGTTGCTACCGTCATGGCCGGTGGTGCTGCTCCAGCTGCTGATGCCAAGGCCACTTATGGTGCTGCTGCCCCAGCCAAGGCTGCTACCTATGGCGCTGCTCTCCCAACTGCCGCTGCCAAGCCCGCCTATGGTCCAGTTGCCGCTGCTGCCAACGACGATCTCGAATACTGTGATGCCCCAGCCTATGGTGGTGCTGCTCCTTCCCATGGATCTAAGGGATACGGTGGTGCTCTCCCAACTGGTGCATCTCGCCCATCTTATGGTGGTGCTGCCCCAACTAACTACGGTCGTCCATCTTATGGTGGTGCTGCTCCATCCCACGGATCCAAGGGATACGGTGGTGCCCTCCCAACTGGTGCCACTCGCCCAAGCTATGGTGGTGCTGCCCCAGACAACTACGGTCGTCCATCTTATGGTGGTGCTGCACCAACTGGTGCCGCCAAGGGTTATGGCTCCAAGGTCAACTACGGTGGTGCTGCCCCAGACCACGATAACCGTGGATACGGTCGCCCAAGCTACGGTGGTGCCGCCCCATCCCATGGTGCCCGCCCATCTTATGGCTCCAAGGTCCATTATGGTGGTGCTGCCCCATCCCACGGCTCTCGCCCACACTATGGTGGTAATGCTCCTTCTCACGGCTCTCGCCCATCTTATGGTTCCCGCCCCCATTATGGTGGTAACGCTCCTTCTCATGGCTCTCGCCCATCTTATGGATCTAAGGTCCATTATGGTGGTGCTGCCCCATCTCACGATGACTACGAACATGAAGATGACTATGAACACGAAGATGACTATGAAGGTGATGTTGCTGGTGATGACTATGAAGATGAAGAGAGCTATGATGATGAAGAAAGCTACGAAGGTGATGCTGCTGATGAAGACTACGAAGGTGATGTTGCCGATGAAGACTATGAAGGCGATGTTGCTGACGAAGAATACGAACCAGAAGAAGAAGAATATGAAGATGAACTCGAACTCGAAGATCTCTAGAGTGTGTCCCCTCCTGCACAGTTAATTTTCTGAATATACTATTCCAATGAAAGGTCATTGTTGAGAGATTTGCTTCTCTATTTTTTAACTTTTCTTTGATCCAGGTATATATAGCTGCCCCTTTATTTTACCACGCCTTTTCTGTTTATACAATGCTTCCCACTCGACTTTTCTTACTCCTTTCCATTGTTTATACTATTCAAGCAGCTCCTTCCTCTCCTGGTGGGTTCCTTGATCCATGTGGCCTTGTCCCCAAAGTAACTCGTGATTGTCGTACTGGTCTCGTTTGTGAACCTGTTCAATCTGCAAAGGGGTCCACTATGGTGTGTGTACCACCTTCTTCAAAAGATCCCAGCTCGATTCCTCTAATTGATCCACCATCAACTGCCAGTGTACCCAAAGTGTCAACTATTACCTCTCATGCCCTACCACTAGAAACGGTGGATAAGTCCTCAGAACCACAGGATGGTCCAAACGAGTCCTTAGAGGATGATGAGTTCCCACCTCCAATCATGCCACATCAGCAAGACTACAGTGAACCAATTCAGGCAGAAACCAGTGAGCCTGTCGAGCAGAGTTCAAGCAATGGCCTTGACTCTAGCACAATTGAAGAGGACTCTATCCTTGATTCTAGTGAAGGGGAAGGGGACATTGTGCCTACTATTGACTCTGAAACAGTTGAAGATTACCCTGAACCTACCTTTGAAAGTGACTCTGACACAGTTGAAGACGATGCCATGCTTGACAGTGACCTCAGTCCAGTTGAAGAAGAGTCCTCCTCCCTCAGTGATGTGGAACGTCGCTCCATCATCCCCTTTGATGAAGTCTACAATGACGACTTGGATGAAGACAACACTCTAACCGATGATGAAGAGGACACTGCAGTTGAAGAGCAAGGTGATGATGATGATGATCTGGACGAGTTCTTTGAACAATCCGACTAAATAAACCTTATCCTTTAATCCTCACACTCCACCACAGTACCTTCCAATCGCTTGAATCATGGGTTTTATCTTGTCTTTGGACAGTATCAAACCCCTTCTTGCATTTTGAATACCTTGTTCTTGGAATGCTCGCTTTGAATCAGCCACGCTATCCTCCTTTGTAAAGTCAAAATCAAACTTGCTTGCTGCAAACTGACTCTGCACCTCCTCCTCTGGCTGTACATAAAACACCATAGCCTCCCCCTTTTGCCTCTTTTTTGCACTCGTCTTGATGGGTGCATCCTTCATCTCATCATCAGCCGTTGGCATCACTTCCTTGTACGTCTTGTTCACCAATACAATCCACTCGAAATTGTACTCTTCTCCATCTTCCAACGCCCATTCAATCTCTTCCAACAACATGGTGTACATGGGAGGCACCGTTTCAACTGGCATGTTGAGCAATCGTTCGCTAAACACCCATCCAACCTCTGCCTTGTTATCCAAGCACTTTTTCAGCACATTTTGTGCATCAGCGTACCCTTGAGCCTTGGCATACAAATAGTCTACAAATGCTTTGGCCCACGCGTCACCTGCTCGTACATGACGCGTTAAATTCAATACAGTCAATAGTGCAAATGGGTCAGAGTCGGCACTTTCCGTCTTGATGGTGGTTCCCAACAACTTTTGCTCAACAATAGCATTAGCCATATCTGAAATTGGCATGAGGATGTGATCTGGTCCAAAGAACTGGCGTAAAAAGAGACGGATTGACGTGAAATCAGATTCGCGTGGATCAAAGAATTCAAAGTCGACATTGATGAGCCCATCACTGCCAGCATCATCATCATCTGTATCCATGGCCATTGGTTCAAGATCGGATCCAGAACTGGACGCGTCATGATCCATTTCGTCGTCATTTGGTTTGCGTTTCGACATGATTAAAAACTTTTTTTCACAAATGCCAACGACTGATGGTTCCAAAAAGCGTAAATTCGAATCCAAAGTCCATTGGAAAGAAGCTATCCATTCTGCTAAATTAAAGGGACGTTCAGGTAATCACTGTCCACGTCATTGTATCACATTTTAGAATTATCTCTTGATGATTGGCACAAATGGAAGTTCAATCAACACAATTACTGGCTGGCTGACCATCTCGACAATGTGGAACGTATTGATGCTAGGATCACTACACCTCAGGCATTTGCATCCACATATGAAATCCCTCACGTTCCAGTGGTTATCCAACACGCCATGACAAACTGGTCAGCCAATACAAACTGGACACTTGACAACATGTCCAAATACAAACACGCTGTTTTCAAGGTTGGTGAAGATGACGATGGATATGCCGTACGTGTTAAATGGAAACATTATGCCAAATACCTCAAATATGAAGCAGCGACAGACGATTCACCACTTTACATTTTTGAATCTTCCTTTTGTCCCGTCAAAGTACCTAAAAAGGCTCAAATCAAACGGCAGCTACTAAAGGACTATGCAGTTCCAACTTACTTTGCACAAGATGTGTTTGAGTTGGGTGGTGAGAAGCGTCGTCCGCCTTATCGATGGTTAGTCATTGGCCCTCAACGTAGTGGCACAGGCATTCATATTGATCCACTTGGTACGAGTGCATGGAACGCCCTTGTTTCTGGTCATAAGAGGTGGGTACTCTTTCCACCCAATACTCCAAAACACATTTATTCACCTCCTATGAAACCATACGACAAGGAAGGTGTATCGTGGTTTTCGCAGGTGAGACCAAAGATGGATGTGGTGTGTGCGGATGGTAGGACAATTGGACAAGTCTATGGAATGAGAGAGATTTTACAGAAACCTGGTGAAATTGTGTTTGTGCCTAGTGGATGGGCACATGTTGTGATGAATTTGGATTTGACGTTTGCTGTTACGCAGAATTTCAGTAGTTTAGCTAATTTTGGGGTCAGTTGGAGAAGGGCAAGATGTTCACGACCTATTTTTGCAAAGGCTGTGGAGAGGGAAGTGAGGAGGAGGGCAGGGGGTGGATGTGAGCATGGGAAATGGTGTAGGCAAGTGGTGAGTAGGATCAATGAGTTGAAGGATGAATCGGATATTGAAAGTGAGAGCAGTGATTCATCAGGATCAACGAGTGAGTCGTTGACAAGTGAAGTGGAGGGATTTGTGTGTCCCTGTGAAGAGTGCAAATCAAGTGGGAATAAATGAATGTGTTTTAGTTAATAGCGAGTTGGCCATCCATTGCTGGAGAGTGGGTCATTGGAAGAGGGGGCAAAAGGATTCTTGTTTTGCTGTGGTGGAAACTGTGAGGATGGACGTAGAGGGTCTAGATCAATTAGAGTGCCTGTGGCTACAGAGTTGCTGTTGTTGTTGGTGAGGTGGAGGTTGGGAGTGGACATGCTGTGGAAGGGTTGCAAAGCCATGGACGATGAGACTGTGCCAAATGGGTTGTGCTGCATTGTACTAGGCTGTGAGGACAGAACCATAGCATTAGAGGATGGCATGAGGGGTTGCATGAATGGTGTGGAGGTGGCTGTGGTAGTGGACATGCCGGCCAAAGAAGGAGGTGCAGCAGGCGTGGAACTATAAAAGGAATCCAATCCACCAAATGCATTGCTACTAGGTACAGATCCAAAGGCACTGGTGGTGGTGGTGGTTGACTGTTGATAACCGAAAGGATCAGAATTGGCAGGTGCATAAGCTGCAGAGGGTGAAGTGGAAAAGGTGGATTGTCCGAATGGATTGTTGCTGGGCTGTGCAGGTTGGTTGGAAAGGAGCAAGGGGGCAGGTGCACCATATGACATGCCAAATGGTTGAGGTGGTGCTTCCATAAACGTCTGTGTACTCATGGCATTGGCGGGAACCAAGGCAGAGGACTCTTGAAATGAACTGGTCATGGCTGCAAATGGATTGTTGGAATTGATGGCCACTAGATCACCACTAGTCATAAAAGCCTCATTTTGAGCAGCAACTCGGGACTGTTGATTCGCAGCTTCCATCTCACTCAATCGAAGTGCCTTTTGAAGGTCTTCATCACTGTTCTTACCAGTAGTATAACGATTCCTGCGTCTCTTTTCTTCCTCTGCTGTACGCTTGCTTTCTTCAATAGCCCTCCTCAATTCATCTTCATCCTCTCCACCACCACCACCACCACCTCCCCTTCCAGAATAGCCTGATGGTCTCCTCGTCGTCCCATGCCTGTTTGATAAATCTCCCTCAGATGATCGATGAGAGACTCTACGTGTGGTATGGTTGCGATTGGATCGTTCAGCCTGCAACAACTCATCATCTGTCAATAAAGCAGTAACTGCTTTTGCCTTTTGACGTACATTGGCGCCTTTGTCCGTACCATCTTCATCAATGTGCTGAAACTCTCTCAATGTCTTGATCACATGGATGTTGTCTTTGGCATATCGCACCACCTGTTCTGATCCAGTCTTGAGACAATAGTCCAGCAAAGTGAGTGCCTTGAAGACGTGACGCCAGTTCTTGCCAGAATCATTTAATCGACGATCCACCATCTCCATAATTTCGAGAAACTCATGACTAGCAAGGATCAGGGATTGAGCAAGAGTGATTACTGATTGTGTGTTGCTTGTGCAATTTCGCCCATCAACGATCCAGATGGTCCCCACGAGTCATTGGAAGTTGCTTCTCGCACCTTTTTCTGAATCTCAGAATAGCCTTTGGCCACATTTTTACTAGTAAAATGAGTGAGAAGGAGAGGAGGAGGAGGGCTTGGCGTACATGTTGCGTAAGGTTGATTTTCCAACAGAAGCCATCAGTGCTGGGACTGCCATTTTTTCACCTTTTTTCGCATCTCAAAGCACACCCCTTTTTTTTGACACGCCAAGCACTCCAATGGCTCAGCGTTCAACCTCAACACAATTCATGACGCGTTCCGAGGATCTGCAAATGTATCCATCGACTAGGTCGGCACGATCAGAGTCAGGGGCATCCATGCCAACCCTTCGTGTTCGTGCAACCGATCCCAATCAAGAACATGCAACATTTGAGGAACGACGAACCAGATTAGTTGGATTGCTAAGCGGATCTCGCTCAATCGTTGATGAATTGAGACAAGTGAACCACAATCACCCACTCCTCGTACACTCTCATGCCAACTTGGATACAGTTTCAAACACGTCTGACGTGGTACAGGATGAAGATGCTTTGGGTATTCTTAACTTGGATGTGCGTATTGGTCACCTTTACACTGATCTCTCTACCATGGATGCGGCGTCCTTGGCATCTCTCCTTGATTCAAAGTTGCTTCAGGCATTGCATTACCTTGACAAATTGCTATTGAGAGTTCAGGACAATAGTTCCAAGGTGTTGGTGACGGGAGACGTGAATGCAGGGAAATCCACCTTGGTGAATTCTTTGTTGAGAAGGGAAGTGTGTCCTGTGGATCAGCAGCCATGGACAGTAGCATTTTGTGAAATGTTGGATGCTGCTACCAATCAAGGAAAGGAAGAAGTGCATGTGGTTGCTATAGGTGAAGATGATCAACCAGTTAAATACGAACGAGACAACAAGGACACATATGTGCGAGTACGCCTGTCTCAATTGGAAAACGTAGTGACCAAAGACGAAGATGCAGGCAAGATTGTCAAAGTATATGTGAAAAGAGAAGCAGATTCACGCGTTACGGGCAACATGCAAAGTATCCTTCACAATGGTGCAGTGGATTTGTGTTTGATTGATGGCCCTGGTCTCAATACGGACACACTCAGTACATTGGCAACATTTGCACGACAGGAAGAGATTGATGTGGTGGTATTTGTAGTGAATGCAGAGAATCACTTTACACTCTCTGGCAAGGAATTCCTCAAGGCAGCAGGCCAGGATAAGGCACATGTGTTTATTGTGGTCAACAAATTTGATAGTATTCGTGACAAGGAACGATGCAAACGTGCCATCATGCAACAAATTCGTGAGGTGTCTCCTCACACCTACAAGGAAGCCACGGATCTTGTACATTTTTTAGCAGCACGAGATGTAGTCATGGCAGATTACAAGACAGTTCCACCAGAATTCAGTCGAATGGAAAGGTGTTTACGATGGTTTACATTAGAGAAACGTGCTCGGTCTAAACTTGCACCTGCAAAACGGTACCTTTCACGTTTATTGGATGATGTACGAAAGATTTCGAGGCACAATCGCTGTGCTGCAGAAGATCAGTACCTCAGTGCCCAACAGAACCTTTCCATGGTCCTGCCTCAATATGAAGAAACATTAGCCAAGCTCAAGGATTGTAGTACGGCTGCTGATGAAGAATTGGAAGCCTGTTTGTTGGAGATTGGAGAATACGTTCGAATGCGATTGGCACGTTTGTTGTTGGATTTGGATCATATTGGCAGAGATATTCCATGGCAAGGATTTGGCTACATGCTGTGGTACGTGAACGATATTCGCAATCAAATGGTACTTACATGGGAAGACGAGCTCACTGCATGCGAAGAGTGGACCGTGACACGCGTTGTGACTAGTATGGACAAGATCAAGGAACTGGGAATGGTCGAGGAAGAGGTTGAAGTGGACAACATATTTTCTAAAAAGAAAAAAAGTGGTGGATTGGACCTTGCAAATGTCAACGTTACTGATTTAGTGGATGTCAAGGAACGTGTTGGTATGGTTGGTACAGTCAGTGTAGGAGGTGCAGTGTTGATGGGTGCACCACTCTTTAGTATGCGAGGTTTATTGACAGATGCAGTTGGACTCGGTCGTGCCATGGGTGGTGGCAAGCGTGTACTTTTCATTGGGTTGGGTATTGGATTACTTGCTGGCCTTTGGTATTTGATTGGTGATATGCAACACTCTGTTCATCGACGCATTGCTCAGAAATTGAGGCGATTCGTACAAGACAAGAATGTTCTTGAAATGCAAATTGACCGGATCAAGAGACGTGCAGCTACTTCTTTACGCAAATTGACTTATAGTGTACAGCAACACCATCACAAATTGGTGGAAGAAAATGAACACCGTAAACAACTTGAAGAAACTCGATTGGAAGAAGCCAAAGTCAACAAACAACTCTTTAAGCAACTTGGTAAAAAAGCACGTCAAATGAAATTGGATGTGGAATCCATCGAGGTCGACACCAATTAATAAAGACACAGCGTCATCATTCCAATTTATTCACTCGTCTTACTTGCGAGCAGCAACATAGGCCTTGCGAGCAGCTTGTCGGCTGTTCAACTTGATAAGTCTTCCATCAGAAGGAGCAGCAACATTCTTTGGTTCTTCAGCAAGAATGATTTCAATGTGGCAAGGATTGCTCATGAATGGGTTGATGCGACCATGTGCACGGAAAGTGCGACGACGTTGCTTGGGTGCAGCGTTGACTTGAATGTGCTTCACAATAAGGCTGTCGGTTTCCAAACCCTTGGATTCAGCATTAGCCTGAGCATTCTTGAGCAAATCCAAAACAAAGTTGACACTCTTGATTGGCCATCTACCTTGAGTGACACCGAATTCGCTAGCTTGAGCAGTTCTGCCAACACCACCCTTGAATCTTCTGAATGGAATGCATTGCTTGTGGCCCTTGACGTTGTGCAAGTAAGACAAGGCCTTCTTGAGCTTCATACCGTGGATGGCAGCGGCGGTTTCGCGAGTGTTCTTGAAGTGCACGCGAAGGTAGGAGCCTGAGGACTTTGAGGACTTGGCGGAGTCGATGCTGGTAGCACTGTACTTGACCATGGCTAGAATGAGAATGATTAGATATTTGAAGGCGAGATTGAGGAGGAGGAGGAGGGGAATCGAGGACAGGGAGAAGGGGGATTCGATGTAGAGGTGGAGGGATGTGTGTTGCTGGTGGGCTGAGGAGTTGATGAGGTGATGGATGACGTGGAATTCACCATCGTGCATGCTGATGGTGATGGATTGTGGAATTCCACATGAAATGGTGGTGAACGCGTGCATCCATGTCAAAGTTCCATACATCCATCCTCATGATTGTTGTTCCTGTGGTTCAAGTGATGTGGTGTTGGTGTGGTGTTTGGTGATGGTGTTCCTACCGTCGAGTTTTGCGGAAAGAGAGAGGTTGTGCAACTGATTTAATGATTGGAATAAGTCAAGCAGCATTCCTTGAAATACGACCATACTGTTTAACCTGTATCTATACTGACTATCTTGATGGAATCTCTTCTTTAGACAGACCAAGAGATGAGTATAGTCCCTTAAGATGACTTTTTGTCATTGCGCAACCTCTACTTTATAACAGACGCAAAGATGGGGCCTCAAGCAATGTAACACCATTGGAGACTCTGGAATCATGATGTGAATGCAGCAAGGAACATTAGGGCAGTGTTTATGCATAGGAATGTAAACAGTAGTGAACGCTCTCCTCGTTTCAGACCGCCAGTGCAGCAAGCCCAGTGAGTGTAGTACTTCTCGTGACTGTTCATGGGAGAATTGGTCTCTGTAAAATCGCAGTTGGCTATTCTTCAGCATTAGTGCAGAAAGCGCAAGTTATCCAAGGATCCGTTCAGAGTGTTGAGTTTCCTTCAACACACCTTGACTCCACCATTGTCAGATTACTTCTATAATGTCTGGGAAGGGCACAGGAGATGAAGGATGAGGGTAAGAGTGACTAGTGTAGTTGCGAGCACTAGTGTCTTTCATGCACAGTAAGGTGACCATGTTACATCCACTCTCACTCAACATCCTGAATGGCACTTGTCCCCATTCCACATGTGCCTGTATCGTCGCACCAGAGCGCATGCATTCTTTTCTTCAACTTGAACTTTAAATTCCACACTTCTACACCTTGTCATCCGCCACCTCCACCCACACACCTTTTTCTCCCCCCCTCCACCTTTTCCCTTTTCATCATGCCCTTTTCCTCCCTTTTCCGCAAGTCATCTCAACGCCGTGCCATTAATATTTCTGCTCCATTACCTACTAGTGAGATGGACAGTTTAATGAATCGTCGCCCAATGACGGCTGATCCATCCCTTCCCTCAACCTACCACCTCTCTGCCCTTCAAATCAGTACCGAATTCCGCTTAGAAACCGTCCAAGAGATGGAGAGGTTGATGCGGGGCGAGTCATCCACGTCACTTGCCAACAGTGAAACCACCATTGTTGAAACGACGACGGTCAGTGACACCACTGTATGCACACTTATCCCTGCTTAGAATGATCCTCCACCCAATCAGACCATTAGAAGCATCACTAGAATGACCTCGAAGCGCCATGGAGTGGTATTCTCACCTGAAATGGATATTGTGGACGATATTGACCAATTGCACAAGGTCCAGTTTGAAGAACCTGCCATCATTCGTATTGCAATCCGTAAAAAGAGACCTCAGCGTGTGATGCAACCCGTTGCCTATCCCCTTGATGGTGTTGTGGACGTGCCTCCACTCTCTTCCCCTCATTTGGCAGTAGATGTGCCTCGCAAGGAGAGTGTCCATCCCAACCGTTTTACCACGCGTGTCTCCAGTGCACTCGTAAGGTTCTCCTCTACCATCAAGAAGAGACAGAGTGCTCCATTGCACTTTTAACTCTGCTTCATGTGCTCCGTTGTTCATTCTGCGTGTCGTTGGATCATTCCAAACAGGTGGTGTGGTACAGCCAACAGTAGAATGTGCACCCCTCCGTTTACAATTTGCTTTTGCTTTGGTCAATCAGTCATTGAATGGCTTGGTTGAAATACAATTATGAATTTACGCTCTATTTCTTTGATTTCTTCTTCTTTACTGGTTTGAGGATGGTGTAGGGATCGACACCGTGCCTATGGAAGGGTTAAATAAGGGGGGGCAGGTGGAGGAAAACTTGCTCAAACTTGTGTGTCCATGAGAGTATCCATTTACGCTGCTGTGTAGAAATGCCCATTTGATGCTTCATTTCCTCACTGGATACTGTAAACAAATGGTTCCAATCCTACAATGTGGTCCATGGATAAATAGGAAGGCTACTTTGAACTTGTCGGCCACTTGATTGCAATTGCGTCCAATCTTGCCCAGAAAGGCATTCACATCCTGCACATCACCTAGATTGATTAACGCGTCATGCACGTGATTTACACCTCTTGGAGGGGGAATGCGACGCGTTGAAGTGTGAATTAATCTCACAAAATTCATCAAAAAAGAGAAATCATGTCGCTGGTAATCTTGCCTTGATCCTCACCTCATTCTCCCCCCCCCCTTTAGCATAACAAAACCAAGGAACAGGTGGAATCAAAACGTTCCTTTTGTCAGTGACGTATCACCAATTACCGTCGACTCTATGCAGACTTTTTGCAGTTGATGGGCCAATTGACAAGGCTAATTGAGCACTCACACACACTATTATGTGTTTCATCATGGCTCTAAAAACTTTACAAGTGAAGTTGTGCAGCTGAGACGATGCTCTGAATGTCCATTTCACTTTTCCCCAAATGAATTCCGAGCCAACGATTGGCTTCATCATTCCACCCCCTCGACCACACGATACACCCAGCACGTTCATCATCAACATCATTTATTCCCATTAGATTTATCCGAGCCTGTACCACCACCATCATCTTCTGCACCATACAATTTCAGCAGATCATCCACAGGTTTCACCTCGATTCCAGATCGTCCTCCAATCCATCATGCCAATCAGCACGCGTTTTCCACCAATGCTTCTCCTATTGATTTCAAGCAGCTGGACGCCCACATTTCTCAGCTTCCACATACCAAATTCATAGACTGGTTCACCTTGCTACCTTCCGCCGAACAGCCTCGTATTGAAGCCAACCCTGAACTCAAGAACCACATGCCACCATTCAACCAGCTCTTCAATACAAAGACAACCATAGAACAACTTCGTGCAGCCGCAGGTGAATCTGGAAACACGGGGTTCCAGTCAGCCATCATGGCATCCATTGCAGAGAACAGCAGTGCGTCATTACGCGCCATTACCACCATCCTACGCCTTGAAATCATTCGTGATTTCTTTCAATTCATTGGATTGTACCTCTCAGTTTTCACTGATGAATTGGATTCCGCGTTCAAGTGGCTATTGAGCTATTTACCAAACATCCTTAGCCTTTCCTTCTTCAAAGTCTTTGGACAAGGCGTCATCTTTTTACTTGTATTCTTTGTTATTGCATTTGTTGCACTGTCTATATTTAATGTGGTGAGACGCGGTGATCCCAAGGGCGATGCTGAAGGGTTTGAAGTTAATGTGTGGGGATTACGCACCAAATTCACCAGGAGACGCAACATTGTCATTATATTTATCCTCACGACACTGTATTTACCCTTGTCTGGTCTGGCCATTTCTGTGCTGGTGTGGGACGATACCTTTTGGCCAGTCAAGAACCCCTACAAAAAGTCGGATGCTGGTGACTTTGTACCAATTGAAGGCATAGCCAATCCTCGTGATCCAAGTGACTTTTGTTGGCGTACTAGCATGGACCGCGACGCCTTCAACTTTGCCTACCTCATCATCCCATTGGCCGTCGTGATTCTTGTGACGCTTACTGTGTACTTTCCTTTGGTGCTTCGCAAACTTGTCAAGAAAAGTGTACCTGTGGTCCCTTCATTTGATGATCAAGGCCAGCCCATTCAGAACTTTGCAGCTCACTACAAAATGGTATTGGAGAACGACACCAGTCCTTATAGTTTTCTTTACAGTGGTTATGATCATGAATGGCCAGCCTACAAAACCTTCATCATGGGCATGAAATTGATTGCATTGATCTTTGTCATCATGATCTCCAAGGACAATTGCCTGTTCCGCTCCTTCCAAAGGCGCACCATCGAATCCATACGTCAAGCCTTGCTCATCATCATGAACGGATTGTTGTTGGGCACTCATTTGTATGCAAAACCCTACCTAGCAGAATCACAAAATCAATCAGAACTGTGGTCTCGCATTACTCAACTCCTCACTGCCATCCTTGCCCTCTTTATTGCCCTGCAACTCGGTATCAACTCCACCTTATTCATCATCATTGCTGTGGTCAGTATTCTTGGTGCCTCTATGGTCATTTACTACATTCTTCAGAATATGGACTTTTGGAGACGGTTTATTAAACGGGTTCGCAAGCAAATCGAAATCTCCTCTGATATATTTGAACGTGATGTGAATCAAACGGATTGGGAGACTCAAATCCTCAAACGTATTTGGCAGGAGACTTGGACTGCCTTGTTCCTGCTAGCAGATGAATTCAGATTGCCTGAAAAGACTCGATTAAGTTTCTTTGAGTCTCCTACGCGTCCTCCTTATCTGTTGGATTTCAAGGGAAGTGTGGCAGAACGACATTTGGAGAACTTGCGCATTGTACGTCATGTTGGGTCGCAAGAGTACACACGGGCCTTGGAACCTGCCTCACCTCGATTGGAAGAATTGCGGTCCATTGTCATGCGTGATTTTGTAGGAGTAGATGCTTATCATCCTCCCAATTTCGATGCTCCTACCCTCAAGAGTTACTTTTGCAAGGCGTATGTGATTCCTTTTCCCTTTATCCTTGTGCTCACTTACGATGATGACGACCTTGTGCAAGTGAGTTTGAAGGAAGAGGAAGAATTGGAGCAATTTGTGCAGGAGAATCAACAGCCTCACATCCTTGAAGCCAAGCGACTTCGGTTAAAGTTGCGTGCATTGGAAGGCTGTTCACTCGTTATTCCTCACAGCAGCGAGAACTTTGGTCTCACTGGTCAGGATGTTTACAAGGGCAAGATTCGCATCCAACGTTCCTCCAACACTCTATGGGAATCGCACAACATGAATGCTGGGTTTACTGTTCAACTCGTTTTGTTCAAATCCAATGTACAGGATGATGTGAGTGCCTTGGAGGTCAATCTGAGCCACGGCAATCAACTGGAATTGTCCAATGCGGCCAAGTTTGGACGCAAGGTGCTCAATCACGCAGAACTTGGCTTGGATGCATCCTTTCAGCCTAGTCCACTGCTCTACGAACTGTTCACTTGTAATGAAGCTCTCTTACAGGAGCGCCTCACTGCACTTTCAACCACCATGCAGGACTATCGCCACCACTATCATGGACAATACCAGTGGAAGCAAGAAACACTCAGCCACGCATTTCTTATCCGCATTTACAACAACGCCAACCTCTCACAATTTGATCTCATGCCACAAATCCTCGCTAATGAACAAAATGCCCACCTCCATCGCCTCTCCATCAACCACCAAGCAACCTTGGCATGCCTCTATGACCGTCTACGCATCATTTCCCAGTCCTCACTCCACCAAGTCTGGTATGTTTTTTGGGATGAATTCTATCGATTGAATTGGAGAGAATGTCGTCCTATCAAACGCCATGCATCTGATTTCTCACCTGCCTTCACCACAAGTATTTGCTACCATCCAAAACCCTATAACAAATTGGCCAAATGGCTTGAAGATCGGCAGTTCTTTAGAGGTGGTAAATTGGATAAGCGTGGATACATGCATCATGGCTTATTGAATCGATTGTACTGTCTCCTTGAATTAGCAGTATGGGGTGATCAAGCTCCTCAAGGTGCTCGTGCACGCTTAACCGTATATGAAGAAGAAGAACGATTAGCATCAGTCAGGTTAAGCATGCAAGGCTACCCACAAGTGTATTACTAATAAATGTCTGGGGGGGAGATTTCACCAAGAGAGCAGTCATTTTTTTTACCTCTTTTCCACCCAAACATTCGCAGCAGTCATTCACACTCTTAATCTCTCTCTCTCTCTCATATTATTCAATGAAGTATTTTGATCACCACATTGCGAATGACACACTTTACTGGAACCGTACATCCACCCTCGACTGGTGTGAAGAGAATTACTCCACCCACCCCTACATTGCAGAATTCTACAACACAACAACCAATCTAATCTTCCTCCTGCTCTCCTCCTATGGCATGTTCAACGTAATTCACAATCAATTACCATTCCGGTTCTTCCTAGCCCACGTCTCCCTCTTTTTCGTAGGCGTTGGATCCTGGTTATTCCACATGACACTAACATGGACCAGTCAAGCACTAGACGAACTCCCAATGCTCTATTGTACCTGTGTCCTCATTTACAACCTTACAGAACATGGTGGAAACTTATGGCTATTCGTCCTCCTCCTTATTGATGCTGTGGGTCTATCTGCATTTTACATGGAATACAAGAACCCAATCTTTCATCAAATCACATATGGATTACAAACTGCATTTATTCTCATTCAGTGCATTAGATTGACACGATCACTCACAAGATGTACGAAACAGCAAGTTGGACAGATAAAGTACATGTTGTGGCGTGGTTGGAGTATGTATATTATTGGATTTGGGTTTTGGGTGATTGATAATACGTTTTGTATGGAATTAAGGGAATGGAGAGGTGTTTTGGGTGATGGGTTTGGTGTACTGTTGCAGTTTCATGGATGGTGGCACCTGTTTAGTGGGATGGGATCGTATTGGGTGCTTGTATTTACTGAATATGCGCACAAATTGCGAGTGCAAGATGAGGATTATACGATTGAGTGGAGGCTGGCTGGGTTGGTGCCGACTGTAGTAAAGAAGGAAGGTGTTAAATTGGATTAAATGAATGTTGTTTAGAGTGGTGGGTACAAGTAGGGATCTTTTGGGTAAATGCCTTGATCCTGCATGTTGCGAGCATTGGTGACGAGATGAGGGGGACCAAGAGCATCCACCATGTCTTGGAGGAAAGTGAGCACATTCCCTAGGATGAGGAGGGGTCGACTTGGATTGGTACGAGTCTTGTTTGCACACAACTCTTCCAATGCTATTGGTTCAATGGAATATTCTGCGTAAATGTCTGTACAAGTGTCCATGTATTCCAAGTTATTTTGCATGAGTGCTGGAAGTTGATCATTGAGCAAGAGTATTTTGTCAATTCGGTCTGGTGTGAAGATGCGTAACATCAGGACGGATTCCCAGATGGCCAGTTCCTGAAGTGAGCGCAAGTGTTCAAACCATTCCCTTTGCACCTCTCCTTCCTCATGAGCTGTTATGCAATCCATGGACACTTGAGCGAATTCCTTGAGGAGAGTTGCTAATGGATAAGCAATATCCTCTACATTATACTCCACATGCCCACACTCTATACAATCCTTGACTAGGTGAAACAGACAGTATTCCGATACTTGCTCTTCCAACAGGTGCTTGCGATTGAATAATTTGTTGCAGAGGAGGAACAACTTGTACCTCAACAGAATGGTATGTTTGGCTGTTTCCACAACAACATACTTGCTCAGTTCTATATGCATCACTTTGACATGTCCACTCCCTCCTTACCAATAGCATGCCGCATATAATTGCTAATCAAGGCGCGTTTTTCTTCTAATCCCTCCACAATCCCATCCTGTTTCATGCCAAATACTTGAAACACGTGTAGTGTACCATAATACGCTAATACGTCCAGAGACCTCTCGTGATATCTTGCCATCAATGCGCGTGACTCTCTCAGGTGACTGCGGAAATTTTTTTTAAAGGTGGTCAGACTCACATTTGCCCCAAAAAAAACATTTCACTCTTGACCTTTCTCATCAGACAAATGTTGATGACACAACGTAGCAGTGAACCACTTTTGGACCTTTCTGACATTTCAGACCATTCTCATCTGGACACCATTTCTTCACTTGGTCAAGTTCATCACGCTGTACCTTCTTCTTCTTCAACATTTCGTACGCTTGGTCGTACGTTTTCACGCCGTTCATCATCCAATTACTCCAACCTGTCATCAGACTCGAAACGAGAATTGTATGCTGATAGGTACATTTCACTTACATCAACTCATCTGATCATCAAATCATACTATTTTCCACTTTGTACGAGTTGCAGTGTTCCCATCAACAAGATTACATGGATCAAGCCTGGTACGGTGGTCGCTACGAGTGCTACAAAGACATGGGGGTTGAATAGTAACGTGTGGTGGGCAAGGGATATGGGAAGATTGAGGAAATTGGGTAAAGAGTTGATTGTTGTTTGTTGTGAGGATGAATGGGTTGGAAAGGGTGCTACTGTGGAAAAGGATGATGAGTTTTGGAGGATTTGGAATGAATTGAAGAATGCGGAGAAATTGTAAAAAAGTGGGGTGTGTGAGGGATTTCTGGTCTTATAAAGTCTCAATTGAAATGACGTCAATTGACATTTCCACTGATGCCTTGCAATGGCTTGTGCTTTCCTGCAACCCATTTGTACCACTCTTTTTTGCTGCGTCCATGTAATAATCCAACAATCATGATGGTCATGTTATCCAGTCCAGATCCACCAAACAAAGATTCCTCTGCCATGCAATCCTTCAAAATCAATTCACAAATCTGTTCAAGTGAAAGGTGACTGGCCACACCCTTTGTTACCATTTGAGATACAGCATGTATGTTGATGCATTCCAAAAGACCACCAGAAAGTAAGACCACAAATTTGTCCTCTTCACCATCTCGAACGTATACAAAAGGAAAGGCACTGACCAACTGTTCTTTTGGACCAAGTGCCTCATTCTGCTTGAATTCAAAGTCACCAAATGCTCTGAAACTTGTCAACACGCCATTCAAACGCCCTTTTTCAATGAATCCACCTGCAGCCTTGATACGCTCACAATCCTTTCCACAGTCCAATTTGTTGCTTGCATGACGACTACGAACACCTTCAGTCAAGCCAATACAACCCTTGCAATCACCAACAGTTGCCACATACAATTCGTTGGCTGGTGTAATCAAAGCGATGCAAGCTGTGGCTCCTGCTTTGGTATTGGAAAGTGTAGGATCATCCTTCATCTCTTGATCAAGTTCAAGAAAAGACTTTTCAATTGCTTCCAAGTAATAACCCAAATCAAAGGAAGGATGATTGAACAGCATTTGAGGTAGGCGTTCACTACAGTACTTTGCAACACTGTCACCACCATGTCCATCATACACTCCAAATATAGTGAATCCATCCACTGTAACAGGTGTAATGTACACATCTTCCATGCTGTTGCGCCACCCTTGCATAGCTGATGCAGCCCATAAGAAACGCTCATCTTGACCTCCTGTTGTTTGCTTGGTGCTGACTGGCTCAGTCAACAACTGCGACACTGGTACAGTTTCCACTGGTTCATCCACTTCACTTTGCTCCCCAATCACCCAATCCATTTCTTCCACAGTGTCAGCATCGCCAGGCCTTCCTCGTAATGGTTCTGCTCCTGCACCAACCACCTCATACCACTCCTTTCTGCCACGTCCTTGCATCAAACCAACAATAATGACAGTCATGTTATCAAGTCCAACTTGCACAGATTTAGGATCATCAGGACAACACTTTTCCATCAATCGCTTACTGATCTGATCCAATGTATAGCGATTAGCAACTCCACTCTTTACAAAATCAACAACCTCTTGACTAGACATGCAATCCCAAATACCATCAGAAGCCAATACAATAAACTCATCATCTTTGGCGAGATCACGAACAGTTACATCTGGAAATGCCGTCACCATTTGCTCTTTTGGCGCAAGTGAGTAGTTTTGTTTGTCATGAAAGTCACCAATACCCCTGGAAGGTGCCACACCATTATTCACACGATTATTTTGAACAAATCCACCTGCAGCTTCAATACGTTCACGTTCATTTGGGATTTCTGGCCTATGATCAACGGAAAGGTCAAGAGCTGATCCACCAACACTCATAGTACATCGACAATCCCCTGCATTCCCCACAAACAATCGATTGTCAGGTGTGATCAATGCAACGATTGCTGTACTGCCTGGAGTACCACGAGGATGCCTTGTTCGCATGAGGTACTTTGCTTGACGGTCAAGTGCAAGGAATCCATGTTCAAGTGCACCTTGATAGTCACCACTTTGAAAGGACGGCATCTTGATAATCATGCGATGCAGGCGCTGCGCACATAGCTGTGAGAATATTTGACCTTGTCCTAAACCATCATGTCCATCATATACTCCAAAAAAGGCAATTCCATCCAAGTTGACGCGTACAGTGTGAGCATCTTCCATATCTAGCAAATGTGATTGATCAATCAAGGAGGAATTACTTTTACGCCATCCCTGCATGGCCGATGCTGCCCACATGAAACGATCATCCTGTCCACTTGATGTTGTTTTTGGAATTCTCTCCATTTGGTGGAAAAAGTCATTCTACCACTTGTGTGAAAAATGTTTCACCCAGTCACAATCATGTCCCTGCCACCTCCCATGGACCCTGTCAGTTCCAAGCATGTGTCAGGTGACAGTGATCATGTGCTTGATTGTGACTGCCATAAAATCTCAATCCCTTTTTTGTTTGACATTTCAGATTTCTCTCATGACCACAACCACAGCCATTTTGTATGCAGACGAGTACTGCAAACTCACCACTGACAACCTACTCATTTACACTTATTACTTTCCAGCAGGTACAGCCGTCACTGTTCCAATCAATTCAATCACTGGACTTTTTGATGGATCTCACGTTAATTTCCTTGGTTGGAAGACATGGGGTATGGCACTCTCCAAAATATGGTGGGCATGTGACACTTTTCGCACCATAAGAGACAGTAACAGCGCTGTCATTGTTTATTGCAAGGATGATTGGTGTGCAAAGGCCTTTACTGTACAGGACCCCATTGCCTTTTGGAAGGCCATCACTGACCTTGCCCTACCTGACAAGCGCACCACCGCCAAATCAGAATAAAGCTCTCTGAAAAGATTTCATCAAAAAAAAAAATGATGAGCAGACGATTGATTCACCAATTCAGACATGTTTCCGTCACTTCTGCATCCCATCCATCCACCTCCTCTGCAACTGCAGAATCCACCAGATTAATTGCAACGCGTCGTCCAGGTTCATTCCGTTCATCGTACTCCTCCCTCTCCCATCACCACCTTCATTCCCTCTTTTTAGATTATTCGGATTTTTATTGGGTGCAGTGGTCACTGGTATCGCAGGCACTTGGTACATTGCAGATGAATACAAGCAAGCCTACTCTCAATTACTCGTTTCAGTAGATGAATTACGTACAAGTGCCAACAAGGCCCGTGATTACGCGAAACGCCTTGATGGATTGACAGTAGAATTGCAAGAATTGAGGAAAAGTGCAGTTAGCAAGGACATGTTGGGAGAAACGCGTCAAGAATTAAGAAGATTGCAAGAATTGGCACTTGCTGACCAATTGGAACTCGCTGCAAATGTCCGTCAGCTCGGTACACGCCCTGCACTTGTCCCCTCTTAATCCCCCCTTTAGAGAAGGATGTGGTCTTGTTGACTAGAGAAAAAGTTCCATTCGTCACTAAAAAGTAAAAGAATGTCTATTCGTTTGTTGTTGATTGGTGCACCTGTAACCACCTCCTCACACGCCTCCTCATCAACTCATTAGGGTGCAGGTAAAGGTACACAATCAGCACGCCTAGTCTCCAATTACAATTTCTTTGCAATCTCTAGTGGAGATTTACTTCGTCGCCATATTGCTCAAAACACAACCGTGGGCCTAGCAGCTCAACAAATTATTGCACGCGGTGATTTCGTACCTGATGCAATGGTAGCTGAACTCATTCAAGAAGAATTATCGCAAGTAGTTGGCAAATCATGGCTATTGGATGGATTTCCTCGTACATCGGGGCAAGCCAACATGCTGGATGCTAAACTGGCACGACAACATCAAGCCATCAACCTTGTGATCAACCTCGATGTACCACATGATGTGATTTTAAATAGAATTATGGATAGATGGGTACATGTGCCAAGTGGTCGTGTTTACAATACCAGTTACAATCCACCACGCGTACCTGGACGTGATGATATTACTGGAGAACCACTTGCAAGGCGCCCTGATGATGATCCAAGTGTATTCAAGACGCGTTTAAAGATGCATCAGGAACTTACGGAGCCTTTATTGGAACATTATGATAAACAAGGAGTTGTAGTGACGTTCAAGGGAGAGTCAAGTGATGTGATTTATGAACAACTTGCAGTTGAGATTGAATCAAGGCTGGGAGGGATGTAAAGTGCTTTGTTGACGTTCTTTCACTTGTTGTTCAGCTTGTTCCATTTGTTGAGTGATTTGAGCCTGTTGTTGAGGAGTGAGTTTGGAGGGAAGGTAAAAGAGGTGAGGACAAGTGGTGGTAAGCAGTTGCTTGGCTTCCTTTAGCCTGGTGTTGGCCCATGCTTGGAATTGTTTGCGTTGAGCATGTTCTTGTTCAACTTGTTTACGTTCTGCATTGCGTTTGGATCGTTCTTCTCGTTCAGCAATGCGAATTGCTTCTTGTTCTTGTCTTTCTTGTTGAAGGCGTTCCTGAATGCGTGTATCGACCTCTGTGCGCTTGTTATCCTATATATGGATGAATGTATGTGTGTTGATGGATAGGAGCGTACGTGTCGAGACTCTTGCTCCGTCTTGTTTCTGACCAATGTGCCCTTTAGGATGCCAAATAGTCGCTGTCCTCTGCGTTTGGTTTCTGCATCAGCCTGTGTCACGCGTGGCTTTTTAATTGCATCATTGACTGGTTGATCCTAATAGAAATGAATTGTGAGTGGAATGGTGTCGAGTGTACGTCATCATCAATTGGTCTTTTGCTGGTTACTGGCTGTTCTGGTGGTGGTCCATTACTGTTCAATAGTGTGTCATTCATCTTCCTTTTTTTATTTTGCAATTCTTTTTTCAATCAAAAAGTTATCCAACAATTTTGCTGCATGCTCTTCTCGCTCCTTCCAATTCTGGCCCTTCACCACCACATAGTCCATCCCTCTCTCCTCCATCTCTTTGATAAACTCCTGCTGCATCCACACTCGAACTTCATCTGTCCCATCCCTCGTTCCATCCTGCACAAAAGGCGCTCCCTTCACATCTGTCAATACATACAAATCAGGCCTCTTACGCTCCTCCACCATCCTTTCCACCTCTTCACACTTGCCATCCATGTACCTTCTATGCCAAATAGCCGTTGCAAATGCATCCGTGTCACATATGAGCACCTTGTTGCACACACCTGCCCCTTCATCTTCCATTTCACACTGTCTAGTTGCAATCTTGACAAAATCACTTGAACTCCAATTGTAACATCCATCAGCCTCCAACATCCTCTCTGAATACTCCCTTCCATACTCTGCAATCCACGTTGTTCTATATCTGTCCGCCATGAGTTGAGAAAGCGTGGTTTTACCCGTCGATTCAGCACCAACAAACACAATCCTTGACGCATAAAATGCTCGTACCCGCTCATCCAAAAACTCCCAATGTCCAAATGGATCTGCACGTACAGCCGTTCCAGATACAGGATACGTCACACGTTCCTTATCCACACACGTATGCTCACTTCCAAGATAATGTGACCAAGGCGTACCATATGCCTCTGAAGTAAATACACGGTCAGGCACGAATCCAAGCCATTCTATCGTCAACTTGGCCCATAATTGAGAATCATCATCAGCATTATAAACATCATGAATACGTAAAATGGTGGCAGTTGGATAAGATGCGCGTAACCATGATTCTCGGAGTTGTGGTGATGGGATTTCATGAGGTTTTCCACAAATAATAATGTAGAGTGCATCAACGTTGGATTGGGCGGTGGTGATGAGGTGATGGTGGCCTGCATGAGGTGGATAGAATTTGCCAATGCAGAGCCCGCGAATGGTCATGTTGACAGATTTTCTTTTTTTTTGGGTGAAAAAGAATGCCACTTGAACGAGCCTATTTGAGAGGCCTTGTTGCTGCACTTCCACTCCCTGGAATCTTTCCTTTTCCTGGTCCATTCGTTGCTGACTTTTATACATGGTGGATTAATTTGATTGAAATGGTTGGATTGAGTATTTGGAGTGGTGCACCTGGCGTACTTCAAGTTGGCTTAATTTCTTTTCAAGGATTGTTGAGTGGCGGATGGACTATTTTGACTGTGGTCGTGCCCATATTAGCTTCTGGAGCGATGGTACTATTTGGTTATCTTCCTCATATCATTGGATTTGTGATGATATGGTTTATCTTTAGCTTTATTCTTATGATTATTGACAAGCTACAGGGAGAACAGATTATGGAGATTGGTGCGCCTATCACTGTGACAAGACACTTGCCTAAAAAGAAGAAGAGACTTGTCAAACTGTAAAAACTTTTTCCTTATGGAAATAGAAACAGTTGTAGGTTTACTTTTTCTTCTTGCTATTGCTTTCAATGGATTCAAATGGACTGTTGATACTATGGTAGACATGGGAAATGAGGGGACATTTTGGGTTCTGACTGTCCTCTCTTTTCTCACAACCATTTATGTCTTTGGATTTCAACTCATTCCTTACTTGGTTACATTTATTGTAGTT